>JAMKCH010058888.1:0-131798 GCA_023653785.1 Ophioderma brevispina | reverse complement strand
GCTCACTTGCGTGGTGGTGAAGGAGGCGTGTCCATCCCCCATGCTAAGAATCAGAATCGGTCTTTCACACCGTGCCAGGTAGTCTCTCGGACATGGCCTTGGCTGCGGGCCGGTCGAAGAAGAACCTGGTCCCGCTCAGGGCACTAAATGGTACCTCAAGCATCTTGAAGGGCTCCGGAAGCACCACCCCCCCCGACAAAAGCTTTTCATCTAAAACGCCCCCACCCATTATGGTCCGTTAGCGAAGGCACAGCGCGGGTTGCCTCAACCATCCGTAGCGCACAACTGAAAACACACACTCGTTGGTCGGCTCTCAGGTTAGGTAACAGCTACAAATGATTGTGTGGTGCCCAGTGTGTACAAACTGCCAGCAATATTTTAGAGTTTTTATGGCACACGGCAGCCATCCTGGATTTTCTACTTGTCCTTAAGGGTGACATTTTAAACCCATATTAATTATATAGTATACCTCGTAGAGATATATAATCAGATGAGAAAACTGATAAAACGTGTATTTTGGGTTGATTCTCTCTGTGAAAGTGCATTTCGGGGTTTTTTGCTTAAATGGGCGGCCAAAGTTGGATTCTCAAATTAATCAAGCGTGCCTTCCAAGAGTACATTATAATTTAATTTCCTACCTCAAAAATGAATGATTATTTAAAAAAACCCAATTACAAGGCATTTGGGTGGTCCTTGGGGTGTCATGGGTTTTGGCAGGAAAGTCGCCATCTTGGATTTTCAAATTGCCCAAGGGTGGCAATTTTACATGCCCACCTGGATTCCATTAATTATACCTTTCAAAGAGATATAATCAGCTGAGAAAACAAATTATCAGAGATGTTCATCTACTCCTCCTCCGCTGCTGGACTAGAGGTGAGATATGAATGGTGCATGTCCATTTAAGCATTTAAATACAATATAGCAATGTCTTGAAATAAATGCGTTCTTTCACAGGTAGGCAGGGAAGCTTTATTAAGAAAAATAGTTGTATGGTCGGTTTTGAAGCACAAAAAATAATTTTGACAGACCAGTTTGAAGTCGTGTAATCTGTGTATGTAAGATATATTAGCTCCAAGCCAAAAAAAAGTGCATTTCCCAATAGCCAATTGGGACAAAACAAGGGATCTTACAACACTGCTACAGGTATCCGAATCCATAAATCGACAATGCGTGTAAGTGTTCCTCACAAATGAAAAGTTATAACTGCATGATAAAAGTCACCTGAGAAAGACCATGGACATGAAATCAACTGCGCATGTCAGAAATGCTCGACGTGTATGATTAGTCTGTTCTCAAAACAACCTCAAAAAACCTGCCAAATCTTCACCTCATAGCCAACCTGTTACAACCTGACTATCCTAATAACACATACAAGGTACCTTTCAGAATGAACTACAAGAGGAGAAGAAGATCAAGGCTGAGTAGGAAGGATACTGATTCTCTTTCTCTGACGACATCGTGATGCTACACCTTCACCACGCAGGTTGCTACCCAAGCTAAAACCGGGAGCTCTGCAGCATCGGCGCAACCTTTGAAAACTTGCAACTTACCTCCAACGATAGTAGTCTATGCTGACCACCGCCACTTACATTGATAAAAAAACTATAGCGATGCCGTTACCAAATCCATTCTGTCGTCGACCTGACCTCATCAGATAGTAGTGGGCGCTGGACATTTCGCCCCAACGATGACTCAGTAAGGCCCATAAGTAACAAGCTACAGGAACAGGTAACGCAAGACGTCAATGACTCCATATGTACACCCAACCCTGCCACACAATCGAAGTTTTATCAGCAAAAACATTGACAACTAACACAGACTGCTTGACAAGCCTTCAGAAAATTCAAGAAACTTGACGATAAACAAGATGATCTTGAACAATCCTCAGACGAAACTACTACTGCATCTTAACCACGGAATTACGACTGTGTTAATGAAAATATACAACAAGAGGCAAAGGCCATCAGCCATCTTCAATATCATGAAGCTTAGACACAATAACCCAAAAACATTTAAAAAAAATTTTAAAACGCCCAATTAACTCCCCAAAAAATAACACAAACCCAAAAACCCGCCTATCCTTAACAAGCTACATTGATCGATCACATCGTCTGGGAACGAGAAGAATGGCAGCAGACCAACCATCCTCAAATGCAAAAAAACCTCGGTCCTCCTCTCCCGAGCATTGTAAAGTTCGTTATCATAATGCCATGGCGTTATGCTGTCTACAATCACAGAAGAAAGTGACGAAAAACAACTGGTATTCTGTAACAAGAACTCTTCCCTTCACAAACGTCCACGCAAGTTACTGCGTCAAGTAAAAAAGAACTGGATTCTGTGGAAGCGACAATGGTCAAACTGTGGACGGATACACGTTTTGCTGCCGAACACTAAGCGTGTATGATCACAGAACAGATGATAACCTTAGCGCATTGTACCTATTGATGGTAGTGAGTAACTTAATGATCTTGCTTAATCTTTGGTTTAATGCCTTCATACCTTTTATATTCCAGAGACTGGTCTGCTGGAACTCATACTGCCGCTTGACTTTTGGAATAAATATCATTGTCAACTTACAATTTTTTACTACACTACCTCTGCTCTACCATTCTCTTCTGCAATTTCATCATAGCCCAATTCACATTTGGCGTCTTCGATCCTGCTTTTCAAAATTTTTGTTGTCCCTCTTCTTCAAAACACTTATTATTTATGTTATTAGGCTGTTGATCTTGAGTTCCGTTCCTCTTAAATTGCTTTATATGTTTGGTATTGGTCTCGTCGATCTCTGCATGAGTATTGTGCTCTCCTCCCCTCCCACCCTCCGCCCCCTCGTTCCTTCGGGCTTTCTATTCTTCTTTCTAAACCCGCTGGCAGTGATCGACCATCATATAGTGTTTTTCCATTAAAGAATATTATGTTTAATATAATTTTTGTTTTATTTATTTACTTATGTCCAGAATTCAAAAAAGCGTTGCAGTTCACCGATGACATTTCATCACAGCTTTACCAGAGGGCATTTTAAGCAATTTAAAATTTTTTATTTTTTTCACGATTTTTCAACACACGATTTTCACGATTGATTAAGGTCTTTGCCATTTCAAATGATTTATTCAATTGTAATATTATATATTTTTTTGTACGGTATCGATCTCTGCACGGTTTTCTACTCTCTCTCCATCTCCCTCGCATTACCTTTTGTTGGCGTTTTGTTTTCCTCCCTTTTAAACTCGTGCATGATCGACAAATCACTTTCTACTTTTGCTTGGTTTAGAGTGTTCATAAGTATCATTGTCGATCTCTGCACGTATTTGCTGTCACCCCCCTCTCCTCTTTTTCGAGCTAGTTTTCCTTACAAAATCCGTGCAGTGATCGACAATCACTTTTAACACTTTGCTTGTTTCTAATTTTGTAATTGCTCATTATGATTTAATTAATTGCTAAAAATTATGATTTCATTTTTGTCATGATGTCATTTTTTTTCATGCATGGCCCTTTTTGGTAAATATTAGGTACATTGTACATGTATTAATAATGTCCTTACACTATGTGTTTTTTTCCCTTTCATGTCGATTCTGCACGATTACTTTTTTCACCTTCCTTGTTTTCTTATTGTACCCTTTTTTGGGCAGTTTTTCCAATTAATCCGTGCAGATATCGACATCCATCTGTACGTCAATTTCACTTGCTAAATGTCTACTATTGTGACCCTTTGTTCTCGCATTCCAGTCCATTCGCCATGAATTAATCATTCTAAAATGTCTGTGTTTTTTTTATGCAAAGTTACTAACTGCATTATGGTTTCTAAATAATTTCCTTCAAGTGTTCAAATGTTTGTTATAATGTTCTAATTTATATTTGTTCTCACTCATTAGTCATAATGGATCTAAAAATTGCTTGCATTTCATATGATGCTTCAATTATTTCATTCATTTGTACATATTTTGGTACGATATCTCTCTCTCGATCTCTGCACGGTTAGCTTACTCTCTCTCTCATTCCCTTAAAACCTTTTTTTTTTACTTTTGGGCATATGTTTTCTTTTAACTTTAAAAATTCGTTAGTGATCGCAACTAACTTTTTGTTGGTTTAGGATTGTTCATGTCATCCTATTCGAGGCTCTGCCCGGTTTGGGTCACGGAGCTCTCCACCTCCTTCCCATCCCTTTTCTCTTCCCTGTTTTTCCTTAAAAAATCCTTGCAAGGGTGATCGACAAACACTTTGCTTGCTCTAATCTGGTAATTGCTCATTCTGATTCTAATATTTCCCTGAAATTATGGGGGTGGTGTCATTTTTTCTGGATGTGTTTTTTTTTTAAAAATGCTGAAAATATCTGTATTCAAACGTATATTTTTTTACAATGTGATCCCTCTTAATGTCGAATCTCTAACGCGATTACTCTTATTGCTTTCATCCATCTCAATCTTGGGGCAAATCCTTTCTGCTGGAAACACGTTTCCGTCCAAATTAATTCCGTGCCAGATATCGTACATCCAATCTTCGTCATTTTTCAACTGCTATACGTCTGATTTCAATCCAATTATGCATTCCGGTTCAGTTGTATACTTTCAAACAATAATTTTCGTCGCCGCCCATTATGTAAAACTTCAATTATGAGTATCTACAAATAATTTCTATCTTTTTTCATTATCAAATTTGTGCATTTGTAATTACTTATTCTCACCACAGCTGCCTCCGTATTATCCTATGACCTGCTCATTGTTTATATTTCCCATTCCAACGTTATGCATAGTCATTCATTTTTGGTACTACCGTATTATTGTCGATCTCTGCATGCACGGGTTGTTCTCTCTGCCTCTCGCCTCGCTCTCTCCATCTCATTTCTCGCATTACCTTTTTGGTTGCGCCATGCATGCGTTATAAATACCAATACCCCCTATTAAATCGAATTCGTGCAGTGATCGACACATCACTTTGCTTTTTTATTGTTTCATGTATATAATTATAGGTCGATCCTCTGCGCACCGGTAATTTGCTCACACTCCTCTTTTTCGGCTAGGTTTTCCTCCTTAAAATCCGTGCAGTGGTCGACTAACACTTTGCCCCTACTTGCTTTGTTTAATTGGTAATTGCTCATTAGGATCTAATTGCTAAAATTATGATGTAATTGTTTTGTCTGATGTCCTTTTTTTTCATGATGTAAATATTATGTACATGTATTACAAATGGTCCCTTAAACAATGTTTTTTTCCCTATTAAATATCGATTTCTCTGAATTATCACTTACTTGGTTTTCTTATTGTATCCTTTTTTGTTGGGGGGCAAGGCAACAAAACGTTCCAAAATCAATCCGTGCAGATAATCGACATCCATCTTACTCAATTCACTTGCGTATGTCTATTTGATCCATTTCTGCATTATTCCCAGTCGTCATGAATTTATCATGCAAAATGTCTGTGTTTTGATGCAAATTCTTTACTGGCATTCGAGTTTTCCAAATAATGCCTTCATGATCAAATGGTTGTAAAATATGTTTTCTAATTTATATTGTGTTTCATCATTAGTCATATGATCTAAAAACATTGCTTGCATTTCATATGGTGCTTTCCATTATTTCATTCAATTTTGGGTATTAATATATTGTATTATACGATCTCTGCACGGGTAAGCTACTACTCTCGTCTCTCTTCTCTCCCTCGCATTATAATACCTTGGTTGGTTTTGGCATATTTTCTGCTCTTCTCTGTTAACCTCATGCAGTGATCGACAAAAATCACTTTGCTTTGTTTAGATTGTTCATGTATCATTCGATCCTGCAGTGTATTTGCTCACAGCTTCCTCTTTTCGGCTCGGTTTTCCTTAAAAAAATCCGTTCGTTATGACAAACACACTTTCTTCTCTAAGCTGGCAATTGCTAATTATGATCTAATTCGACATTATGATGTATTTTCGTCATGTGGGTCGTTTTTTATTGTGGCTGAAACTTTTCTTCTGTATGTCAAATGTTTTAACACATGTATTTCCATTTCATTCGTTCAATTCGCCCATTAGTTAAAACTGTCAATTATGATCTCTACATAATTTATATCATTATCAATTGCATTTTAGTATTTTCTATGATAGCTCAATTGTTTATAGTTCCAACGTTATGCCTATTCCCATTTTTCATTTGTACCGGTATATGGTAATCGATCTCTGCAAAACGGTGTTGCTCTCTCGCTTACCTTTTGTTTGGCCATGCTATTTTTTTGCGTTACCCTTATTAATTCGTGCGTGATCGACAAATCAACGTTGTGTTGGTTTCAATTTGCGTGTAATATCATGCTCTTATCGATCTCCCTGGCAACGGGTAATTCTCGGCTCCTCTCCACTCATTCTTTTTTCTTTTTTTCGCTTTTCTTTCCTCCAAAAGACAAAAAAAAACAAACGTTCATTGATCAACCAACACCTTGCTTATTTTATTTGTTCAATGTTCATTATGAGTATTATCTATAATTTTCTACATTTAAGGTGTTCGTTATGAATTTACTGCTAAAATTTCTGTGTGCTTGTACAAATTACTGCAATTAATGATTTCTTTCTAACAATATTTTTTTCCATGTTCAAATAGTTGCATATTTTTTAATTTATTTATTCTAACATTCTAACTTATTATTTCAGATGATCTATCTACCAAAGTGCTTTGCATTTCCAAAGTGATGCAAATTATTCTTTTTTCTTTTGTCATATTCACTGTATTGGTATCAATCTCTGCAAGGAGGGGCATTGCTCTCATGCAATCATTTTATTCTACAATACGCTTTTTTTTCATGACCACTTGCAGTGATCGATAAAAACACGTTACTGTTTCCAATTATCGTGTTTTTCATTTATTTCATATTTATGTATTTGAAATTTTTTAACGGTTTTTCAATGCATATCCAAATTGGTGTCTGCATTTCCAATGTCCTCAATGCTTTCTCACTTTCATCTTTGTTATATAGTTTGCAGAAAGCTAAAAAGCAACCATAAAATACCAAATCACCTTGCTTGGGTTACATTTGATGTGTAATTTTTAAACGATCTCTGCCGGGTATTTGCTTTCTTTTTGCTCTCTCCCTCTTTTCTCTCTATATTTCATTCTGGCCATTATGTTGCCTTCCTTTTCAAAATCTGTGGCAAGTGGATCGATAACAACCTTCATTGTTTTACCTGAGATAATATACCATCCTAAATTCATCTCAGGTTTTTACAGCCCCCTGGGCCTTAATTTTCCTCTCAGGGTTTTTAGAGAT
The DNA here is from genome assembly GCA_023653785.1 of Ophioderma brevispina. NCBI lineage: Eukaryota > Metazoa > Echinodermata > Ophiuroidea > Amphilepidida > Ophiodermatidae > Ophioderma > Ophioderma brevispina. Next base: position 124,566 of record JAMKCH010058888.1, on the reverse strand, counting down.
TCTTTTGTTTTTTAATTTTTTAGGTTTTTTCTTTTTTTAAATTTTTAAAATTATCATTGCTGTAATATTTTTCTTGTCTGATGTACTTTTGTGCCATTCATGTTCATAGTGTAGTAAAACAACCCAGATGCCAAACAATTCATTTCTCTTCGCTTGCGCTACTGCTTACCAGTCAGGCCCCAACCGGTCGCTTTGAATCACTCTGCTGATGGCCATCATTATCCCTCCCTGAATCTTGGTATTTCAAAGGTGTAATGGGTTTCACTCCTGCCATTAATCAGAGAATGAATGAATGAAAATTTAAACAACGAATTAAGTCAATTTTAACAACAATAATCATAAATTTCTTTTTGAAGATTTACATGAAAAGAACTAATTAATCCATAACCTTAAACGTACTACTGGCACGATAAAACGTCTAATCTAAACGAGTACCCCCCACGATCCAAATCATAACAACATAATTGTTAATTACTATTGTAGCGATTCTTTCAATGACATAACTAAACACTTAACTAGTTCTAACCTCAGCCTAATTCATTTAATTTCCCCTCCCCCCTCATTTTTAATTCCCCGAGTCAAACAAAATATTGATAGCTAAACACTTCTTAAAGACACTAATCATAAATTCTCCCCGATTAAAGTTAGCTTTTAGAGTCAAACTTGGTTTGATGATTAACAAATAATCCCTACCTACTCTAAATAACATTGATGGTTATTCCATTGCCCATTGCCCATAGGGACTTTCAAAAGAGGGGGGTTGGTGGGTTATATACATTTCCAATGATCTTAACTACAAAATCAACTCCCGCCATGATTTAAACCTAATTAATTGCGATGACTATGCATCGATCTTGTTGAGATTGAAAGCCAACCTAAAAATATCATCATCGGCGTATCTACAACCCCCCCCCGCCTGACGAAATGCCCTCACAACCCACCCATTCCCACCAATCATCCACCACCATAACGGCTTAATTGATCGCGAAAACCTACCCAGCTTTTTATTTTGGCGATTTCAACATTAATCTGCTGAACACAACAACTCACTCTGATTCACGATGAATCTTAATACCATTACTCAGCATAAGAGATTTTATCCAATGAATATCGAGTAAACCCAATCCGAGTTACAACTGCGGACAAGATCCCGAATTGACAATATTTCACGAATACCTAATTAATAGAAATTACCCCAGGTTATTCTATACAACAAATTAATTTGAAAAATTTTACTTTTTTTAAAAAAAAAAAAAACCACTTTCCAGTATTTCCACATTTAAATAATGACGTAAAAAATAAAAACAAACAACAAGAGTTTCAATAATAAATTATATACTAAAAGAAAAATAAACACACTACGATCACGTTCATTTAAAAACAGAATTAAAATCCATACAAAAATGGATGATGTCGTAGATTAAACCCCCAACCCAAATAGGCCCACCACACCCCAATAACCACCATTCTTGTCTGACTACCTCCTAACCGAACAGTCTTCATAAGATAAATTTCCTAGCTGCCTTATACAATCATCCCCTTTCCTCACCCTTCCCCCCCCCCCTCCCCCCCTTCCCGCTATTCACGCCCTTTGATTCCTGCGGGAGATAATTAAATCAATTAAAACAGAAACAAACTGTACATAAAATCATAAAAACAATCCCCCAATGAATAACAAAAATATTTTTAAATATGTTAAATATAGAAATAAAATAACTATCTTATTAAAACATCCGTAAAAAATACTACTCGACTTCAACAATGTTAACATTTACAAATATAACCTAAAAAACCTGGCAAACAATCAACAACGTCATCGGCAAAAACTCCAGACCCAAGGCTTCCTTCCTATTTTCTGGATGGTCCTACCAAGATATCCGACACAGTACTTATCTCCAACAAGTTCACACCTCTTATCTTTCTGTCTTTTTTTTTTTTTCTTCGCCAATTGGGTACCCTGAACTTGCCTCGTAAAATCCAGTCTTCTTTTCTTCTTCTTTTCTGAACTTTTTTCCTCTTGATTATCCTGGCCCCTCATCCCATCTCGTAGCGATCTTTGTTTCAACAATCCCATTGATGAAAAGGAGATTCTCGTGAATGACATCGTCAAGAAATTTCAAAAAATGGCAAAAGCGCAGGCTCAGACGATTTGTCAGCAGCCCTCGGGTCCGTAAAGCGTGTTCATTCCTTTTTATTCCCAAGCCCCTTAACCACAATCTATCTCAATCTTTCCTTGTCAACTGTAAATCTTCCCTTCTCGCTCTACATCAAGTGTTGCGATTTCAATTCCTGTTCAAACACGGATGATCTCCCCAATGTCTTCCTTCTGCTCCACCTCCCACCTGGTTACCTCACTCCCTCAACTCCCACCCGCTCCCCCGCGCCCCCCAACACCCCGCCGCCCCCCAACCAGACTCCCCGTCCCGCCTCCCCGCACCTCGCACGACTCAACCAACCAAAGACTCACCCGCAACCACCAGACGCAAACCACTACCAAACCTAAACCTGCAAAACCCCTACCCCGACCCCGACTACCCACGCCCTACTCCCTACTAAAAACCGCCTCGCCCACCCCCCGTGCAACCTCTGACCGCGAGCCCCACCACCCCTGACCGCTACCGACGCCACGGCCCACTCTCCTGCCCGCACCACCAACCACCCACCCCACCCCCTATAAAACCCACTACCCCACAACCCGCAAACGCCTGGACCACCAAGTCTCCCAACACTAACTACGCCTTTGTTACCTCACCGTCCGGGAAAACCATCTCCCGCGATCCGCTCCCGTTTTGGGGCTCTGCCGAGTATACTCTAACTCCCTCTCCATCTGTGTCAATGCTCTCTTCGTGCTTTGTCCCTTTTCCATGCTTTTCCAAAATCCTTATCCTGAACAACGCCTTATTTATAACAGGCTTGAAAATTTCCTCAACCTTTTCCACATTCTCCACGATAAACCACTATGGCTTTCGAAAACACCACTCTACTCTCATCTGCTTCTACTTACCTTGCTCTTCTGGATATCTGTAATAAGATTTCTTCTTCTCTTGCTCTTAAAACGTATCATACCATAGGTTCTATCTTCTCGTTTCCCTTGATTTATCCCCAGCGTTCGACAAACAACACCATCAACCACGATATACTACTACTTGCCCAAACTCAACCACTATGGTATTCGGGGGGCCTTCCTTTGGATCTTCTTTCCAGTTTTATCTTTCCAACGACTTCAATTTTACTTTGTTTTGGGTTCACACTCTTCTAGCCTTCTCCCTTTGCCCGTCCTTGTGGTGTCCCTCACGGTTCAATACTGGGGTCCCTCCCCTGCTCTTTCCTCCTCTATTTCAATGATATTCCTTCCTCCCTCTTCCGAACATTTCGTTCCTCTTTTGTATAATTTGCCGATGACACCAACATATTTCTAACCCCACAAAACCCTCAACACTCTCACAATATCTTTACCCCCCCCCGCCGTTACTTAATGTATCCCACTGGTTTCACCCGACGCAAAAGCCAACAAACCTTTTCGCTTTATTTTCAAAACTAACTATAAAATTCCTTTCACTTTCAGGAAAAAACCCACGACCACACACCACCACCCCAAATCCCTCAGTTGAGACAACACAACCCCCCCCCATTCACCCTTTTCCACCTCCACCCTTTCTTCTATGACTAGGTGTAATCATGAATCAAAAAATCTTTCCTGGAAATATCACATCTCAAAAACTACTACCAACCAAATTTCTAAAACAAAAATATTTTTATTTTTATTAACAAAAACAACAACTCACTCTCTCCTGGCTACCAGCCCTTCCAAAACACACTTTTTGTTCACACTAATAAATACAACCAACACTTTACATACTACCGTACTATCGATAGTAATATAGCTTGGCAAATACATACATACTTAACACTTGATAACATCACTGTCCATGGACTTCCTTTCTCTGTCTTCTTCTCCAAATTTCAAATACATTGGACAGATAATTCAAACTGCCAAAGCGAGCCTACGCATCATCAATAACACCGAATCCACCAATTCACCTAAATCTAATGTTCCGTTCCAACAATCTTAAAACCTTCAACATTTATGATTTAAAAAACAAACTAAACCCTATTTCCTTTTTCGTTACAAACTCAAAACACCCTCCCAAACTATTTCAATTATTTTTTTTCCAAACATCGTGATACCAACAAGATACAACACCCAGAAAATGCTAACAAATAATTACACGAACAAAACCCTCACTAAACCTATTAAATATTGCAGTTAAATATTCAGTCAAGTCCAAAATTATTTTGGAATGCATTACGTAATACATCATAACTCGAAAAACACTAATGCCTTTTTAAAAAAAAAAACTAAAAAATTTTTCTTTTTTTAAACGGTTTAAAAATATTTTAAATTAGGTCTTGAATTAGTAATGGTTTTGATGCTATCAATCCTATCATAAAATTCATGGTTATTAATTTATTCGTTATAACGGCAATAAAAAAACACAAAAAAAATTAAAATCCCCTCTTCCTTGTCATCGCATTCATCTATCCATGACCTGGCCTCACAGGCTCAACTGGGCTCACACGGACCCCTTCCTGGCCCTGTGCCTCTGATTTTGATTTTGTTTACAACCAATTTGACATTGTCTCCTCGTCTTGTCCTTTCTTTCCCTAAGTGTTGAGTCTTGTCCTGTCCCGTCCTTCCCATCCCGGTTCCCTTGTCCTCAAGCCTATCGCATCCAAACTTTAATTTTTAATAACTATTATTTTATGTAGGTGGGGTCATGCTCAAAGTCCACCAGACTTTATTATGGCCTCTCCTGTGTTTTGAGTTCCAATGCCTTACATACCCTCTGTACATTTTAAATTATCATCCAAGTGTAATGATTATTTCTTAAAATCTTTAAATATATATATTAATTGATCTTATATAATAGTCCTTAGACTGAATGACAGCTATAAAAACTCATCTGATCGAATCTGACCATCATCGCAAATATTCCCCAGGTTTCCTGAATTTTCTTAGATGGAGTAATAACATCGTCACCACATATGAAGGGTTGGAACCAACCAAGGCATTGGTCCGTCTATATAAGATGTAGGCAGCAAACAAGACTTTTTGCCATTATTTAGTTTCAACATATTTTTTCAGTCATCCATGTTTTCATATCATGAGCACATTCAAAGCGTGTTCATACCAACGAATAGATGCTGAATCCTAAGGCACAAAACTGGTTAAAATTTGAATGTTCGTTTGCATAAATGAAATAACCCCCATGGTTGTGGTTCGATCAAGAATCAGGCTTTTTTTTTTTTTCCTAACATATTTTATTCCTCATTCCTCATAAAATTCTGATCTAGAAACCCACATGAGATAAACTTCCTTCCACACTGAAGGCGATTTTTCGTACACATCTGGTATAGGGCCCATATAAGTCCATATTGAAGTGCACCCCCCTCCGCCCCCCCCCCACCCCCCCCCCCCCCTGGTTTGCGACCATGTCCCAAACTCCCCTTGTGCCTTTTTAGCCCCCCTCAACGGGTACCGCTGTCTCCCCCTCCACCAGACCTTTTTATCCTATCCCTTAAACTACGGTTTCTGGATTGAACCAAATTACTTACTTTACTTAACTTAATTCTTCTTGTGGGGTATTTTTGTATTATTTTACGCATTTTCACTGTATTTCTTAATAAGTGGTTCATTTAGTGACCCCTCTAATCACCCCTTTTTATCGACGCACCCCTTGTATCACTAACTGACAAGTCCAAGTCCCCTCGTCCTTCACTACCTGAATAATCTTAATTTCTTATTTCCTTGTCCTTTTCCTTGATCATTCTTCTTATGACAATCCTTCATCGTTATCCATCCTTATTTTTTTTCTCTATCCTTTACTTTTTTTCCCCCGCCCACCTTACAATACCCCAACCGACACTCATCTTCTTCCATTTTGGGGGGCAGATCTTTCCTTGCTTGTCTTTTGAGGGTGGTCATTAAGTTCGAAGTTGGAGGTAGTGAGGAGGGAGAAAGGGGTGAGGTACGGGGTTGGGTCGGCGAGAGTGCGACAGCATGAGTGAGGCTGGAATAAGGGGTGAAGGGAAGGCCAGGAGGTGCGGTGGAAGTCGGTCTGTAGGCGAGGAAGATAGGGGGGCCATTATGGGGAGGGGCTTGGAGAGTAAAATAGTGATTGAGTGTGAAAAATTTCTCTGGTAGTGCCTGTATTTATCGGTACTAACATATTCCTTATTTTTCCTCATCAAATTTCTGATCTAGAAAACCCACAAGGAGATAAACTTTCCTTCCAGTTGATACCGCGCTCATTTTTTAAGCCCGGACTAAGGGGCATGGGGATGAAAGGACAAGAGGTTTTTAGTAAAAATGGTGTTAAAACGGTTCAATTTGCGTGACAATTCTGGGGTTATATACTATTACTTTTGGTGGAGAGTATTTGGTCCAAGGCTAAGAGGGCAACATTTTTAAGTAATTGGTGTTAAAATGGTCCATTGGGTAGACATTCATAACTATAGTTGTATTTTGGAGGAGGGTATGGAGGCTCTGGGGATGCAGGATGGTGTGGTATGGCATGTGTTTGTGGATTTTGTGTGTTAAAGGTACAGGCTGGATAGACATTGGGGTTACATATTTTATGGGTTGGATATGGGGGGGGGGCTAGACATCAGGGTTTAAAGAATACTATTTTGGGGGGTGGCAAACTGGGTCCTCTGCAGGATTGGGGAGGGCAGGGTTTTTTGTAATTTTGTTTCGCTGTTACATATGCAATACTATTATATATTTTTTGAAGGGTATAGGGGGCTGGGGGGATTGAGGAGGGCACGGAATTTTGTTAATGTGTTAAAACCGTCCAGTTGGATCGTCATTCTTTGGGTAGATTATTATCACATGGGTCAATTTCTTTCTGTTTCTTTTCTTTTCCGTTCAGCAATTTTGTTTAATTGTCCAGTTGGACATCATGCATGGTTATTTTAATTTTAGTAATTTGTGTGTGTTTGTGCGTAGTACTTTGTTTTTTTTTTTTAAAAAAAAGTACCTTGTAATAATGTTTTTTAAAGTAATAATTGTCCAGTTAGGAAAGACATTGGTCTGTCCCACAACCCTTCACCCCCCTGCTTTCCCTATAAAACATTAAGACATCCGTCCTCCCCTGAATACAAATATTCATCCTTATTCCCATCTATCTATGACTTGTTTTCTTTTGTTTTTTTTTTTTTCCTGAGAGCTTTTCTGAAAAACCAAATTCCTTGCATTGAAGGAGTACGCCATGGGTCATAAGCCTTAAAAAATCCTCATGGTTGTTTCTTTAAAAGGAGTTCATAAGGTCACTGTCCACTCCCAGAAAAAATGCAACCCCAATTTTTTTCAGAGACAGAAAATCCTGGCAATGCTTGATGCCAATTAGGGCAGCAAACAGTACGAAACTTTTTTTTTTCTACTTGTTGTCCAATAAAAACGTGTTCAAATTTCTTGGATAAAAGGTCAGGGGTGTGTCCAACCTTTTTGACAGAGGGGCCGCATTGGTTGAAGCCATTACTATTGCGGGCCATGGAGCAAGTTATGGGGGGGGCTCAAGTTTTGTGTATAATGACGTGCCTACGAGAGTCGGGAAGTAACCACCTACCCATATCTATACTAATTTTTGTGTCGAAACAGGGACCCCCCCATAGCTTCAAATAGTTTCACCAGAGAATGCACATTTGGGGCCAATTTAAACCATTTTTCAATTTTTTTTTTTTTTTCCCCAAAAAATTTTGACTTTAGCAATTGGGGAAATTTTGGCTTTTAAGTTTGACATAAAATGGGGGCACTGACTTTCTTTTTTTTTCTCTTTCATTCGCTTCTTCCTTTCCCCACCCTTTTAATCCATGCAAAAAAAATTTGGTTTCAGCAGATTGATTGATCATTTGATATTTTCACTTTTTAGAAAATATTTGGGTTTTCATATTGAGGAAATTGGAACTTTAACTTACAAAAATCTTTATTTTATTTTTTAACTAAATTGAACCACCTAGTTTCCCATTCCAGTTTTTAATTTTTTTTCCTTGCATTACCGCGAATTTCTCGGCGCCCCCCTGCGATTTAGGAAGAGCCCTGCAAGCCGCTTTGGATGGAGTCCTTGGGTGCATGGACGTGGTGATGGATTAGGGGATCCTCGGCACGGAGCAGAAGCGTTGAGTTGCGTGTAAGAAAGAGGTGTATGGCCATTCCCGTCCTGTTCCAGTCATACCCATAATTTTTTAATTTTGAACTCTTATTTATGTATGGTGGGGTCATGCTAAAAGTCCTCCGGACTTATTATGGGCCTCTCCTGAATTTGAGTTCAGCCATTACATAACTCTGTACATTTTAGGATCAAAGATGTATTATTTTTTCTTAAATATCTGTAAATATTATCATTATATTCATTAATAATGTACGATGAATGAAAATGCTAATAAAAACTTCATCTGAATCTGAATCTGACATCATCGAAATAATGCCCAGTTCCTGATGTTCTTAGAGGGATAATAACATGTCACCAATATGAAGTTGGACACCAGATGGTCCGTCTATAATAAGATAAGGTAGCAACAAAGAACTGTTTTGTCATTATTAGTTTCAACATATTTTCAGTCATCATGTTTTAATATCATTGATGCACTTTTCAAGCGTTGTCAGAGCAATGAATAGATGCTGAATCCGAAGGAACAAAACTGGTGTAAATTTGGAATGTCGTCTGAAATAAATGAAATAACCCCCATTTGGGTGTGCGTTCAGGATCAGGCTTTTTTTCCTAACCTATTTTGATCCTCATAAAATTCTGATCTAGAAAAACCCATGAGATAAACGTTCCTTCCACACTGAAAGCTATTTTCGTACCATCTGGTATAGGCACATATAAGTCGCATATTGAGTGCACCCCCCCCCCCCCCCATGGCTTGCAACCCCAAAATACTGAATTTACCCCTACCGACCTCCACCAGCCCTTTTACTATCCCTGAAACTACTGTTCTGGATGAACAAATTACTTACTTCTATAATGTGGTTATTGGTATTATTTTAAGCAATTTTCACTGATTTCTTAATAAGGGGGTCATTTAGGGACCCCCTACAACTTATTTACCTTGTATCATTACTACAGCAAGTACATTATACTTAAATGACCTGAATAGCTAATTCTTAGGTCATAACCGTGTCAGGATATCTTATTTCTATTCATATGTACCATAATATATGATTTTCTGAATTTTGGCCCCCTGAAATAAACCCCTATATGAGGATGAGTTAGGATTCGGCCTTTTACCTAAACTATTCTTATTCCTCATAAAATCGATCTAGAAAAAACAAATGAGATAAACTTTCATTCCAGGTGATACCTAGCTCATTTTTAGCCCGGGACTAAGGGGCATGGGGGAATGAAGAGGACAAGGGTTTTAGTAAATGGTGTTAAAAACGGTTCAATTGGATAGACATTGGGTTATACGATATGTGGGTGGAGAGTATTTGCGTCCAAGGACTTGAAGAGGGCAAACATTTTGTAGTAATTGGTGTTAAAGGAAATGGTCCAGTGGGTAGACAATTCATAAACTATAGTGTATTTTGGAGGAGGGTATGGGGCATGGGATGCGGATGGGGAGGGCAGGGCGTTTTGTAATTTGGTGTTTAAATGGTACAGCGGGATAGAATCCTTGGGGTACCTGATCTTATGGTGGGATATGGGGGGGGGGCTTAGACATCAGGGTTATACTATTTGGGGGTGGCACTGGAGTCCTGACAGGATTGGGGAGGGCAAGGGGTTTTGTAATTTTGGGGGTCATGTTAATATGCAAAAGCTAGTTATATAATTTTTTGGAAGGGTATAGGGGGCTGGGGGATTGAGGAGGGCACGGAATTTTGTAATGTGTTAAAACAGTCCAGTTGGATAGTCATTGGCTATATTATTATAAAATGGTCAATTTCTTCAGCAATTTGTGTGAATTGTCCAGTTGACATCATGCATGGTTATTTTATATTTAGTAATTTGTGGTGTGTTTGTGCTCGTAGTAATTTGTTTAGTGCATTGTAAATTTTTTTAAAGTAATACTGGTACCAGTTAGGAAGACATGGGATAGTCAACCGGCTTCACAATAAAAACATTAAGACATCTCCCTGAAGAAAATAAATTCAGCTTAATTAAGCTAGATATGAATGTTTCTTATTTTTTGCTATTTTTAAGAAACACAAATCTTGCCTTTGAAGGAGAAGCCATGGGCATAGCGAAAATCTCATGGTTGTTCTTTAAAAAGAGTCATTAAGGTCACTTCCAGAAAAAAGCACCCCCCCCCCCCCCAATTTTTTTTCAGACAGAAAATCCAGGCATGCTTAGGACCAATTAGGGCAGCAGGCAAGTACAAAACTTTTTTTCTACTTGTTTGTCCAATAAACCTTCAAAATTTTCTTGGTATAGGTCAGGGGTGTCCAACCTTTTTGACAGAGGGGCCGCATTGGATGAATCCATGACTATTGCGGGCCATGAGCAAGTTATGGGGGGGGGGGGCTCAAGTTTGGTTTATGACGTGCCTACGAGAGTCTGGAAGTACCACCCATATCTATACTAATTTTTGTCGAAAAAGGGACCCCATAGCTTCACCAGAGATGCATATTTTGGGCCAAATTTAAAACACATTTTTCCCCAAAAATGTTGACTTTTTAGCAATTTGAATTTGGAAAATTTTGGCTTTAGTTTGAGAAAATTGGACTGATTTCCCCACATTCTTTTTAAAAAATTGGTTTCAGATTGATGAAATTTGACTAATTTTCCAATGTTTAGAAAATGTTGGTTTCAGATTGAGGAAATTAAACTTTAAATGACATTTTTTTTTAACTAATTGAACTAATTCAAATGACATTTTATTTTTTCTGGGAAGTACCTCGCGGGCTGCATGCGAGCTCTTAGTGGGCCGCAAATGGCCCGCGGGCCGCAGGTTGGACACCCCTGGTATAGGTGTTCTGTAACCAATTCAAGTGCAAATGTAGGGAAATGTGTATCCTCATTGTGCCCCTTTAAGTATGATGATTGAAATAAATTGAATCATGCCCACCCCTTCCTGGAATGCTGCCTAGCAACTCACAAATTGTTTATAGCTTCTTGCTTGGCTTGGTGTCAAAATCAAGAAATGTCAAGATCAGCTCATACTAGACACTCAAATGTCTTTTACCATAATTGGTAATGCAACAATTCCTGATTCCAGAAGAATGTTTTATACTACAGTCATTCTAAAAGTAGTAAAGCAACATACCATACTTGTGAGCTCAAAGACCATGAGTCACTCACTTTATGTTGAACATTACAATGCAGAAATTGTGTTTCTGCACCCTTTTTTTGGTTGTTATGAAAAAAACACTGCCACATTCACATTTTTCTTTTTGTTTAAAAATTTGGTTTCCTGCAGAAAATTAAACCTTCACAGCAATATCTATTACCTCTGTGTAATTATTGTTTTTAGAAATGTGGATATACATGTATTGAGACCTAATATTACTTAAACTGGGCTCAAATCTTCTCTATTTTTTTAAACTGTTAAAGTGTGAACAATATTTTGACTATACTTAATGTTGGGGAAAAATGAGACCCAATTTATACTAAATCCCATGACTTTGATTAAATTTTATGAAAAAAAATGTTGTTAACCCATACTTTTACACTATTACTGAAATCTTGGTTTTATTAAGAAATCAGCCCAACTACATTTCTAGGTTCTTGGCTCGCACACTTGCAAAATTTAAAGACTATACCGCATCAGCCACCTCTCTGTTATTTGCCGAACAGAAATATGCAAATAAGGTACTCAATATGCTTAAAGGCTGACTCAGAGATTTCAAAATATAATTTTTTGGTGTAAAAATTCAAAATAGTCATCTAGAACTAAAGATAGTAGCGTAAAATGCATAATTCCAAAGTTTGAGATGAATCGGAGTTTTCGTTTGGATGCTATAAACATGTATAGTATTACCTGCTATAGGATACTGTGTATAACAAAAATTCCGGAACAGGAATTTTATAACACGGTTGTGATTTTCTATATGAAGGACTTCAATTTGAGCTTACCTATTTTACACAGTGATTAGTATATCGACAAGCATTATGTATATGCAAAAAACACGATTTGTTTGAAAATTGAGGGCCCCTCCTCTGGAAATCTCTGAGTCAGCCTTTAATACTTGTGTCCACCACAACCCAATTGGTCATTGCATTTTGCCAGTGAAGTTGGAAGGATGCATCCATCATCCAAGAATTTCTGGTAACTTAATTAAAATCTGTTCTATCCTGCTGTACTTGCAGTGGCGTAACCAGACCTTTGCAAATGGGGTGGGGGAAGAAGGGGTGCCAAGGCATTTGCTGAGGGGGTGAATTAAGGTCCTTCTACATAGACACTGTACAAACCATTTGTTCATGGGGGGGGGGGCTGGCAGGGTTAAAGGCCCCCACCCTGACAGACATGCTAAGTAGTACGGATTTTCCGTATTCTGTACGGAAAATGATGCGAGATGCGAAATACGGACATACGTTTTCCTAGTAAAAAAATACGGAAAATGGCCGCGTTACTAAAAATAAAAATAAAGAGTATAAAAAGTTAGAAAATAAGTAAATACAGAAAAATAAAGTTTAGGAAAGAGGGCAATATCTTTTCAAAGTGAATAAAAGAATGTAGATTTGAAAGATTTTCAATTTATAAAGTCTGTTAAAATGGTTTCCGACATCGTTTTTCTCACGACTTTTGGATGGTTCACCCACATTAATATTTTGATTTAACCACTTAACTGCTGCATGCTAGATGTCTTCAGATGGTGTTGTAGTTAATTATTTAACTGCAGTGGTCCAAAGGGATAGACCTACAAACAATGTATTGTTGTAGTGGATTTGTTTTAAAGTTTTCAAGCTTTGAAAGTTTAGACTTTAATACTTTTCAAATATTCTATATGGACTTAGTTCCTACTGGGGCTGTCAGACGGCGGAGCTCTGTCGAATTTTTCTGGAAAAGCTGTATTTTAAAGAGCTCTATCTTGTGATGCAGTTCATATATACATAGGTAGCTTAGTTTTCAAGTTATGAGCCTTTAAAGTATAGACTTAAAGTTCATTTTTAATGTGCTACTGTATAGCTACAATATTCTCCATATGGCCTGTTCTTTTTTTTTCAGGAAAGAGTAATTAAAGGAGCTCTCTCATGAAGCAGTTGTATGTAGATGACTCAGTTTTCAAGTTATGATCCTTAAATTTTAGACAGTTTTTCTTTTTCTTGTAATATAAAAAAGAAACATATGGACTTAGTTTCTAGTGACAGTTCCTTAAATGGGGCTGTCGGACGGCGGAGCTCTGTTTGTTTTTTCTGGAAAAGATGTATTTTAAAGAGCTCTATCTCATGATGCAGTTCATATGTGCATAGGTAGCTTAGTTTTCAAGTTATGAGCCTTTAAAGTTTTGACTTTTACATCTAACCTTTTCATGTCGTACATTTCTTTAAAAAAAAAACCTCTGTTGACAGTTCCTTAAATGGAGAAAAATTGTCTTTAAGACTTAATTAACAATCTTTTGCACCAAATTGGACGTTCACTACACTGGCATTGCTATATACAGACCGTAGAGCGAACTTTGGGCCAAAAATTGGCGAATTTGCAAGAATACTGATTTTGTGTCAAAAATACTGATTTTTGGTCTCTAGAATACTGAAAACTGTATTCCAAAGTTGGATGTCTGCCCTGGTTATGCCACTGTGTATTGTGGCAGGTCACATACATTTGTGACAAATTTCAACCACTATACAAAGGATGATCCATTTTTTAGTACAAAATCCAATATCAAAGATAAATGTCCTAAGCATGTTACATAGTAGGCCTACATTAATGTATAAATATTCTCCTATTCTACAGCTTAATATGCAACAGAAATAAACACAACTGAAATAAACTCCAATAGTAGTAGTGGTATAATCCAAAGTTTTAAATCGGGTTTTGTCTCCTTAAAACGGGGGTGGCCAGATTTACCTCTCACTCACAGCAATCGCCCTTACTCCTTCCCCTCACTTTTGCCCAATTAAATGCATCCTCCATCCTCAATGCAACCCTCCTAGTCTCCTCCTCCACTTGCTTCTTCCATGTCCTCTTTGGTTTGTCCCCTCCTTAACCGCCCACATGAAATTCCCACCCCAAAACATCTATATCAAGTCCTGACATCTTCTTCCTATCCATCAACTCACCACCACACATCGCTCTCTCATTGCTCTCTCTTGTCCTCAAAATTGCCATCTCACTTTCGCCGCAGACACCATGTCTCACTCTCCATCCAACATCATCATTCCTTTCACCTTCAAAGGAAGGACTCTTTTGCTGGTCACAATCATCCACATTGCTAAACTTTTACCACCAACACCTTACTTAGTCTCTAGCTGTCACAGCCACCTTGCATCTCCACCATAGAACTGCAAAACATTTTAGACACTAATTTCAAAGAGGTCGCTCTCAAAACTTGTTTGGGGGTCACCTCAAGTAGGCGGCCACAAGCACTAGTCCCCATACATACTCTTAGTGCCTGGGTAACAAGTACTTCCATGTCACCTTCTTAACAGTAGGTGGGGGAGAGAAAAAAAGGAATTTTAGGCTTGCAAGAAGTAATGCTAAGGCCTGCCTGAAACACTAATCCATTTCTAGGTTCAATATTCACCCTTTGCACAAATTCCCCATTTGCAGGAAGAGGAGGGTATAGTGTTCTTCCCCACAATGCATTTCTTCCAAATACAATATTTTGCAATGGTTGTCACATGCTGATTTATATATTGACAAGAAGTCACCAAATGATTAGGAATTTCATCTTAATGCATAAAGTGAATACGCCGAATATGTGTCTTTAGGTATAAGATGATGATTTAGTATTTTCGTCGTGCACGACAGAAAATCAAGTATGGTTTCCTATAGGGACGATGGATAGCAGGCAAGTTCAAAACAAGGTTTGCGTTTCTTTTGTAGTTGTTGTCAATAAACCTTTGAAACGTTCAGTGGTGGTGGGCTCTACAATCAATACAGTAGCACTTCTATTATTTATGCATAATTTACAATTGTAAATCTGTTCAATTATTTTATACATCTACTAGTATATTCGTACTTGTAAAGATATCATTGGGAAGGACTTCTAGGGTTTTTATCTGTAAGAGGTAAAATAATAACATATTAACTGAAATATGTCATTGAAAAGGCAAATGTAATGTTTAGCAAAGTATATGGATTTGGATTTGATAAACAAAACCTATCAATTGAACAAGTCAATAAAGACACTATCAAGAAAAGTCTGGAAAAAGTCAAAAATATTTTAAACTAGAATTTCGCGATTATTGACTTTCATGCTCGCTATATTCAAAAGAATATAAGTGTGTGGCCCACTCCATGACCTTTGACTTGCACAATGACTTTGACCTCATCACATATGAGGGATCCCAGGGTGCACCTATGGACCAAGTTTGGTTCCCATGAACGTCCACTTTCAATTGAGGTCAAATTTTTAAAAAACAACATTTTAGTGACACACATACACATCCCACACATAACATACACACGCACAATGGATGCTAAGTGGTCCTGCCCAGCTATAGCTGGCGGCCCACAATAGCAGGAATCGCTTAAAAATAAAAGTGAAGGGTAAGTCTGTAGAATTCTCATAAGGTACCTTTTCCAACTGAAGAAATGACAGAAAAGAGGGAAAAATGGCAGTGTTCGCAAGATTACAAAATTCCTTCAATTATGATGTTGTAGTAAGTGTCTGTACAGAAAGCAATGCATAAAATTTCTTGATTTTCCTTATTAGGTTGCTTTTGGTCTTTTCATTTGCAGGAAGTTTAGGATATTGTACTTTTACAGACATGCAAAAATTCTGATTTTGATGGAGTTATGTCTATTTTCTGATTTACAAAATCACTATAGTGCTTAAATTAAGATGTTATTGTGGTTATTGTTTTTTGTGGTTTTTTTTTGCACAGTTAGTTGCGAACGAGAATGCTAAAAAAGGTATGTATTTTCATAAAATAAGCGATTGTTGCTAAGTAGACTTGAGATCCCAGATTGTACTTAACGGCCGAGCCATGGCTGGAAATGCTAAGTTGATGTATGTCATGCCCCAGAAATTGCCACCGCAAGAAAAAATGACCTCTAACTGACTTGCCTGAACCCATAAAACAAATGAATGAGCGTAGAGAAGTACATGGCACTATTTCCCGGCTATTTCATATTGGAAGGCTGTTTCCAGCAGCCATTTAATTATTATAGGAGATATCGATATAATTATAATTAAAAATTCTGCGTTTGTGACCACAACAGACATTTTCCGAGCTTAAACTATTCACAGGTATAAGTTTACTAGCAGTTACCATTTTTTTATGCATCCGTGTTAAAATCTCAATTTTCAAAAATTGGGGGGGTGCTCTTCAATGGGCGTTATTGCTTATTAACACAAGATGGACCAAAAACATACACATTACAACACATAATAAATTTGGCTTCAATCATTGTTTTAGTTGTCCACTGTTTTTTTTTTTGTTCTGTTGACTGTTTTTAGGCACACAGGGTAGTGCAAAAATGTTTGAAATAATAACCACAAGGGCATCTGTGGTCCAGGGCATTGATGTCACACCCACATGCCAAAGTTGACGACTCTTCAAGCCCCGCTGTGGCCAATATATTACTTTCTCTCACCAGGTGTATATATGGGTACTGGCAAATTGTAGAAAGATTTAAACAGACTCATTGTGCAGGAAGAGGGGCACCCCCCCCACCCCCCAGCATAAAATTACAACGAGTCGTCTGGTCCAACCTCTTAGTAAGAGAGATGGGCACCCCATGCACGAGCTTGCTCGCCCACAAACACATTATAAATATAGTAGCAATCTATTTTTTTTTTTTTAATTTAATGCATATATCAACAAAACTTTCAGTTGTTATACATGCAAGTGTCAGGCTCTTGCTTCAAGTAGAGAAAACTTGGTACACTAATTTGAGGAGGCACCTTTAACTTTACAAAATGCATATTTAAAACCTCTCACAAAATATATGTGACCATAGTCCATATGCACAAAAGAGTCGAAAGTTAGACCTGGTCTAATTCTAATTAAGTCCCACCATCAAAGACATTTCACTTTGCTTGGCATGAGGTTATTTTATATTATTTTGAAATTTGCATTTAATCTTCAGAACTTGCAACTTACTCCATGAAGAATATGTGAATAACTGTCGATCTGGCCAAAACTATTTTGACTTTAACTTTTAAATCAGTAATAAATAAAAAAAATAAAAAAAATAAAAAGTTAATGATATTTTGAAATACATTTACTACCGTTTTATCAGCACTTTATGAACATATAAAGTTATCATTGATATTCATTGTGCAAAGTCGTGATAATGGCTTTAGGTGTTAGATTAGTTGAAACGGTTAGCTGATCCGGGGCCGCGTGTATCATTGATACGGACCACTCTAACATGACCCGCTTTGAGACTGGAGGGAGACGATTGGGATCAGTCAGGGATTTTCACCCTATTCTTAACGAAAAACTGGTTTGCGATGTACATGTACAGTTGTGACTCTCTGTACACGGGACCGACAGCTTAATATCCTCTCTGATGGACGGGGGTGCTTTCATGATTCACTTGCCCAATTCAAATGAACCATGGAGGCGAGCCGTATCTTATGATTTTAATCAATAGCTGGTATTTATACAGTCAAATCCAGAAACTAAAAGGCTGACTAGATTTTGTGAGAGGCACACTCTATCAAAGAAATATGTTTCGTGCATATAATAATGCCTTGGGCCTTATACTAATACTGGTGGGAAATAACTAAGCTAAAATGAAGTCCTTCATATAGAAAATCACAACTTGTTAAAAAATTCCGGATCTAGAATTTCGTTTTACATGTATCTTATGGAAACCTGTCTATACTGAGCATAATGTTTACCGATGCCCCCACCACCAACTAAAAATCTGATTCATCCTAAACTTTGGAATTAAGCATTTTAGGTGGTTGACCATTCCTTACACCACTGGCGAGCGCCCAATTGTGCTTGTAAAAGATTTTTCTATGGAGTGTGAACTGCGCACTATGATGAGATGCCTTTATTCCGTATGACATAAGTGTTTACACATTTGGCACTCGAAGACCCTTCTTAGTTCTAAATAACTATTTTTAATTACGAACATGGTGGGTGAAGTTTTAGATTATTGAAGAATGTGGAGAGTTGCCTACTTGAGGAGAAGAATTTCCTTTGAAGATTAAAAGGCGATGTGTATAGGAGTTGTGTGAGATCCGTGATGCTGTATGGGAGTTAGACATGGTGCCTGAGTGTGAAAAATGAGTGGGGATTTGAGAAGGGAGGACGGAGAGAGCAATGGTGAGGGCTATGTGTGGTGTGAAATTGATGGATAGGAGACGACTGAGGATTGATGCAGATGTTGGTTTGGAAGAGGCGGCTCTCTGACCGACTGGCGAAGGCGAATGGTTTAAGATGGTATGGGCATGTGCTGAGGAAGGTGAGGAGTAGCAGTTTTAAAAAGGGCTTTTGAGTTGAGGGGGTGGTTTTGAGGAAGAGGGGCCGAACCAAAGAGGAACATGAGGAAGCAAGTGGAGAGGAGCGTAGGAGGGTGGGGTTGAGGATGCGGGGATGCATGAATCGGGCAAAGTGGAAGGGGGAGTAAGCGAGTGTACGAATTTGAGTTGAATCCGGCCACCCCCGGTTTTTGCGGGACATAACCGGATTTAAAACTTTGTTTCTAAATACTACAGCCACAAATTATATTTCAAAATCTGAGTCGGCCTTTAAGTACAAAATAAATTCCAGCAAATGACCCAGCCTGGCATCGAACTCGGGAAATTAATAATAATAATAAACGGTTTATTTTATAATCTCAATCGGTGGCTGTAGCCAAATTGCTAGAGACTTTACAACTTAAAAATACTTAGACAGAAACAATGCAAACTTGGAGGCAGCAGCGTAAACAGCGCCATATTGCAACATGTCAAAACACTACAAGAAAAGCACACACCGGATGGGTGTGCAAGCTTCATGGTTCATTGGCCCATTTCAAATGAACATGGAGAAAGTGGAATTCAGGTTTAATCATAGATCTGTATTACAAATTGAAAAATCCCCCAAATGGAGTTCCCGAATTAATTAATCTAGCAAGTGGTACCACTGAGATTCGCTCCGAGGACCTTTTGCTGCAGAGGTAAGCTTGCTAAACCACTAGACGCCACATGTGCAAGCAACCTAACCACTAGACCATGCACACTGATCATGTCATGTCACATACAGACACTCAATTTTCCAAATATTTATTTAGATCATAGTTAACTGTTCACAAGATACAAACATTCAAAAGCAAAGTTTCATAACAACTTTGGGTTTTAATGGAAAAACAAAATGGTTTACCTAAATTACAGCATTTTATTGGCCCATTTGTATGGATAAATAAATTGCAACAGGTAATTCAAAGTGATGGGAAGGGAATGTTAGTAGCTGCACTTTGGAAGTATATTAAAAGTTAGTACTATATATTTGGGATGACATTTGGTTTTAAAAGCTGAATAAAGGTGCTTAATTTTATTATCATTAAAATATAACATACAAAAAAAGAAAAATATTACTGCTACTTGGGTTTTCATCATAACATATAGCTCTGCTGTCTACTGCAGGATGACGGCCTGCCTAGGCAGTTGAAGGAAACCCTGGTACATAGAATGATGACGGTAGGTATAGTGGATTCATTCTTCTCGAGTCAGTGAGGTTAGCATGGTCAGGAAGGTATTCTTGCGTGCATATAAGGGCAGGCGTAAACGCGCGCGCGTTTACGTAGCGTTTCCAGGCAATGCTCGTGATTTTAATGCCGCGGACCACTGAATATCGCACTGACGTCACCTGACTCGAAAAATGCACTATAAAAAGAACAGGTTTGCACCAATAACTAATTTGGTATACGTTTCATATAGAAATCCCAATGAGGCAAAGGTGGGTCATTACAATTGATTCCGTCTGCGATAACGTTGTGAAGAGCGCTTGATGGAAATAATGGAATAGCTATTTGTATTCCATATGAAGAGTCTGACCAGAATATGGGTGGGCTGCTATGACCCAGCCCAGGGACTCTGAGATGACCTTTGACATCCTACCCAACCCACATGTCAAGGATTATTATTTTATTAAACATATAATTTATGTAAACCAAACATCACCATATATATTACACCAATGACCCTCTGATTGGTGTTGACTTTTATATCCCCCAACACACACACCACACACAAAAGAAAAAAAGGAAATTGGTTATATTTGGTGTTTGACAAAGTGTTTTTGTGAACTTAAAAGTTATGTTCTTGTTATCCATATTCAAATGTTTAAAAATATAAATAGGATTAGTACATTGCATAAAATATACATTATCAGTTCAAATATTATGAACTTTGAATTTATCTTGCACATAAATATATATTAATCTTTCTTAATTAGAGAGACACTGGTACATTACAACTAGGGCACCCGCAATTTAGTAAAGCCTGGGCTTGCAAATTGTAGTCTAGGCCATTGGATAGTGGAGAGATATTTTACACAAAATAATAATACCCCAAAAAAGATCAGATAGTGGAAGCAATAGAAGCTAAAAACATCCAAGTAATTTGTAGGCTAACTTTCAGTTTGCCAACTTTGTGTCTATTACAGAATTAAAATAGAAGGTACATTGTATTAAAACCACAGTGGTCACAGACTGGGCATCAAAACGGGTTTGAATGCTGTGGGATATCAACTCCGGTGTGGTTTCTTATTGTGTTAAACACCATTTCCGTCGTTCTGCTGAATTAAAGTTACCGGAGTCATTTTCTATAAATCGTTCTGTTTACCATAAGGGCAATGATTTGGTCTTTCGTTTTCAGGTGAGGGCTAATGTATATAAAAGCTTTACAAATATGCAAAATATTCAATTTGAAAAACTTGAGGTCCGCCCACCTGAGCATTTTTAAATATGCCCAGGTGTCTCTTTAAGGATTTTGATTTTGCAGGAAAGGAAATGTGCCAAGGTCCATTTAATTACTTTATCAGCTAAAAATAATAATTTGAATTTTACTTTTTTTTTTTACAATTTAAAAATTAAAAATCTGTGTCTGGACACCCCCTAGACAAGATTTTATTTAGGGGGCCACTCTTAATAAAAGTTAACTTCCTTCCACTGTGAGTTTTTTTCTAGCGCACTCTATAACAAATATCCCTCAGCAAATTAGGCATAACTTACCTTCATTACAATGTCTAATACTGGAAGGTTGATAAATTGGCAAAAATAATTGCCGTAAAAAGTAGGTATTGACAATTACAAAAAATTTGGGTCATTTGTAGTGTCACCTTGATAGGCAATCATGTAGCAAATGCCAACCCGTTGTTTTCTTTCATGGGGTATTACTCAACGTTCTTTTTGCCATTCATAAAACTGTGGGATCCAAATGAGGGTGGAGAGACAAAACACAACTCGATAAAAATAGCAGGGAGTGATACATTGTGGCGTAATCTGGCATCTTCTTGTGATGTAGCATCATCACAGAACCACTAGGACGGCAGCGCAGGAGCTCCATGGCTGGGGCGTGAGGCCTAAAGCAATAAAAATGTCGAAAGTAATGATAGAAGTTGTAACTGCAGATCAAAGAAGTTTTAGTTTTCACAATTGCCAATGAATCATTTTACTAAGAGGGGGTTTTGAAACCAATCCTCATAATGCAATGCAATGTACCTATACTGTTTACTGTACACAACCACCAACATGTCAGTACTAGGGACAAAAGGGTCCAAATGTTTAAGTACCACAAAACATTCCAATCATGACAAAAAGCATTTGCAATATTTTTTCATTATAATAGGTGTTCTCATTACATTAGCTGAAGGCCAGGAATGATGAACATTTTGAAAGTTCCCTATTCGAGGGCCAAATACACCGGAATTTCTAGCTTTACCAGATGTACATTTATATACTTCATTATTTCTCAGCAAGTCGATGGCCAAAAATCAATGGTTGGCGGGCCGGAATTTGGCTCGAGGGCCGCCTATTGAGAACCCTGATCTTATAACATTGCGGCATTTGCCAGGCAGAAACCCCAATAGGCTATATGATTAAATTCAAGGGCGACTCCAGAACAACAGCAGGGAAAGATTTACGGCTTGCATTGGTGAATGTGAGCGACTCGACCACTACACAAACTCGTCCTCAAAAAATACAGTAATTCCATTTTATTCGGGATTGTTTTCGATCAAACTATTGCACTTGATAAATTTATCCCGAGGACTGAAATTGGATTTTCATTTAACTTTCAAAATTTATAATTTATAACATTCAATGGTATGTCAGGCAGAACCTAATATGGCACAAATGCAATAAATTTAAGGGTCACCTCCAGAAACAGAACAAGGAACGACGTATGATTTTAGATGCAGGGAAGAAACCAAATCGCAGAAACCAGCGATCATGGATTATAGATCCGGAAACCAATCCATGTACGGACACTGCTCATCTGGGAATTGAACCGGGGGGTTGCATTGGTTAAAGGTGAGCCTGTCCCTGCCGTCCTTTTGTAACGTCTAATAGTTTGCACCCTGTGGATTGGTGGGTATCGTTGAGGTGCACAGGAAGTGTTGATGAATTTTTTTAGAGGGGCAACTTGTAAGACATTCACTATAAAATTAAACATTTACATACAATTCATTCTTAAGCGATTCTTACCATTTCATGTGTTTTAATCTAGCCATAATGTTACTTTACTTAAAATCACATATATGCACCAAAACAGGTGAAACTGTAGATGAGAAAAGCAAATTCCAATAGGCTACCACGGCCGTGTGCATCTGAAAACATCACAAGAACGATAAAACACCAGTTACATATTATTGAAGGGACAATGGATGATGTTCCGATAACTTTAAGAAATAGAGGAAAATATTACCCTCTTATATTGTCGTGTGAATAAAGATTAAGTCACAAAGTAAATAGACATCATGTGAGGCCTCTGTGTTGCTGCCATTGTATTACAATAACTCGCCAATCAGCTTTTTGAGTAGGGTCTCTTGAAATGGTTTCTTCAGGACTGTGAAGAACATTTCAAGAGCAACGACCATAAGACTTGGATAATAGTAGGTTTGATGGCAATTCTTGATAATGCAGAGTATTGCATACTTACAACCTTCTTGCACTAACACACCAATGACATACTTCCATAATTCTATTTTGGAATCATCTGTCTTTGAGTCTATCAGCTTTCTTACCAATATCTATGAAGGCTCATATAACATTGGTATACCCTTGATTTTGAACTATCAAAGAGACTTTCATGCTGTCCTTCAGTAGTCAAACCATAAAGCCTTTTTCCATTCTCTGATTGGCGACATACACCATTAAAAAAACATGAGGTATAACCAATAAAATCTTGAGGGTTCATATGTTCTAAATATTTTGTGTGTATTTTTTCCAAAAGGTCACAAATTTGCTCAAGTTCAATGGAAGAATCCCAATTCATTTGGATGTGTAACCTTTATGGGCATCATATAATGCTTTCCAGGATCCAGAATTTTTCTACAATGCTGTGATTTTCTATATGAAGGCTATATCATATTGAAGAATTAGAGGTCCATGGCCCGATCAGGCTAATAGCCTCGTACCAGAAGATGTAACGGAAAGTGGTCATTATTTTGGTATCAGAAGAAAACATATACTATTTTTATATTTACCCGTAAAATCTTAGGAAAAAGGATATTTGGATTTGGAAGTTATCAGCGAAAAATGTGCCCCATTTTTGAGACCAATATTAATTTTACACAGTACTTCTATGGAGCTTACAAAATCACATTTTAGACTCTTACAGCAAAATTGATTCACAAAATCGGCGCGGAATAATGTACAGATGGTGATTTGGTGTGAAGGCCAATATATCACGATGAAAAAACTTCATATCCTTAAATTGGGCCATCCCCTTAAACTATCTTCTCTGCTATCTTAATGGATTTTTTTTTTTACCTGAAATTAAAAAAAAACTTTCTGGACTTTTATTTCTGAAACTGACCGCCGGATGATGTTTATTCAAGATTGTATAGGAAGCTGTCCCATGAATGGACGGTTAACTCTTAGTCATTCTTTTGTTGACTGCGAATCCATTCCTGCGAATCGGTATGCCCCATAGTTTTTTAAAAACTCTAACAGATACACTAGCCCAGTGTGTAACAATCAGGGTGACCTATTTCAAGACCAGGACCTAAAACATTGTTACAAAAATGCTGTTAATGGTATATAGAAAACATGCCGTTTGACTATAAGTCCATACACCACATGCTGAGCTATTGTTATGATAAACGGAAATAAAACAGAAATGTAATCAACTTGTTAGGAGCTGTTTCTGCAAATAACAAAGTGGTCCCTGAAATGTGAAATTGATTGCCATTTGTGCATTTAAGCTATGTATATCAATTTTCTCAAGTGCTCTATATATTCAGCTTTTGGCTCCTCCAATTTGTCATAAAAATAATCGTGGCGTAGCCAGGAGTTGGAGGATGGGGGATGGACACATGCAATTTCCCCATCTCCCAAAAAAAAATTCCTTTGCTTGCTCACGGTTGACCAAAAGTTGTGATGTCCACTCGAAAATTTGAAGAGAGGTGGCGGGGGGGGGGGGGGGGGGGGGGGGGGGGTTGCAACTCTTGGTAACCTACATACACACTGCATGAAATAACATGTTAACGTTTAACATTCCTTATGTCTTGTATCCGGGAATGCATCACACGCTCGGACAAAAAGGGCTTTTAGGTGCTTACATTACCGATGGACCGTAATGTACCGATGAGGATATCGATTGTCGGGGGCACCAGGGGTCACAGTCCCCGCCTTGCTTACCGAGTGGCGTAGCCAGAGGCGGGGGGGGCCAGTGGGGGCCGTGGCCCCCCCCAATATAATTGATTTCGCGGTTGAGATGAGCCCGTCGGTTCATTGAAAAAATTAGGTCAATGGCACTTGCAGGCCTGATTGTCGGCCAAGTATAGGTTTAAAGTTAATGGACAGCGTGCGACAAGTAAATTTACAATCGGTGACAAAAATTAGCCATCAGAAGACATTTAAAGCATATAAAACCCAAATTTTTCAAGGGGGATTGCCCCCTCGACCCCCACCGGGTCGCCCTGGACACCAACAGGGGCCCGCCTCAACAGACCTTTAAGGCGGAGCCCATGGACCTACCATTTTCTTCGGTTTGAGATGCCGACAAGGCCCCCCCAATATGAAATCTAGCTACGCCACGCTGCTTACACCTGTTTATAATTAACATATAACCAATAAAATCTTGAGGTGCATAGTTCTTGAAAATATATTGTGTGTGTATTTTTTTAAAAAGTCACCTAATTTGCTAATTCCAATGGGAAGAATCCCAATTTTTCATTTGGAGGTTGTAACCTTATGGTGCAATATAAAAGGATGTCCCAGGTCCAGAATTTTGATACATGCTGTGATTTTCTATATGAAGGATATCATATGAAGAAGTAGAGGGCCAGGCCCGATCGCTCATAGCATCGTCCCCGAAGAGGTTAACGGAAGTGTCATTATTTTGGTATCAGAAGAAATCTACTATTTTTCTCATTTACCCTGTAAATTCTTAGGGAAAAAGGATATTTGGTTTGGGATGTTATAGCGAAAAATGTGCCCCATTTTGGTCGCCAATATTAATTTTACACAGTACTCTATGGAGTTAACAAAATCAACTTGTACTCTTACCAAGCAAAATTGATTTAAAAAGATCGGCGCGAAAACTTTAAAGATGGGGTTTTTGTGGTGAAGACAATTCTATCACGATGAAAAACTTCCTATCCTTAAATTTGGGCCATCCCCCTTTAAACCTCTCTTTTCCTGCCTATTAATGGATTTTTTTTTACCTGAAATTAAAAAAAACTTCTGGACTTTATTTATGAACATGAACCGCCTGATGGTTATTCAAAGATTGTCTCGGAAGCTGTCCATGGAATAGACCGGTAACATCTTACTCACTTCATTTTGTTGACCCCCTGCCGAATCCATCCTGGAATCGTAGGGCCCATAGTTTTAAAACTCTAACAGATCAATTGCCCAGTGTGTAACAATCAGGGTGACCTATTTCAAGATACCAGGCCTAAACATGTTACAAACATTGCTGTTACATGGTCTATTCGAGAACATTGAAGAGCTTATAAGTTCCATACCACTGATAGCTATGTTATGAATAAACGGAATAACACAGAAATGTAATAACCTTGTAGAGCTGTTTCTGCAACTAACAAAAGCTTTTGTCCCTAAATGTTGAAATTTATGCCATTGTGCATTTAGCTATGTGCTATCAAAATTTTATATAAAGGGCTATATATTCAAGCTTTTTGCATCCTCCAACTTTGTCATAAAATAATCAGTGCGTAGCCAGGAGTTTGGGATGGGATGGACAATGCAATGTACCCCTCTCCCAAAAAAATTCCTTGCTTCGCTCACCGGTGACCCAAAATTTGTTGATGTCCACTCGCGGAAAATTTGAAGAGGGAGGTGGGGGGGGGGGGTGGGGTTGCAACATCTGTACCTACATAACACTGAATGTAAATAACATGTTTTAACGTTAACATATCTTTATGTATTGTTCATCCGTGATGCATCACACGCTCGGAAAAAAAGGCTTTTAGGCTAAATGTACCGACGGACCGTACTGTACCGAGAGGATATGATTTGTGGGGGCCAGGGTCCCAGTCCCGCATCTGACCTTACCAGTGGCGTAGCCAGAGGGGGGGGGCAGGGGGGCCGTGCCCCCCCCATAATTGATTTCGTCGGTTGAGAGAAGCCACGTCGGTTCACTTGAAAAATTAGGTCATGGCACTTGAGGCCGGATTGTCGGCAAAGTATAGGTTTAAAAAGTTTCAATGGACAGCGTGCGAAAGTAAATTTACAAAATCGTACAAAAAATTGAGCCCTCAGACGACATTTAAGGCTATAAAACCAAAATTTTTCAGGGGCTTCGCCCCCTCGACCCCCACCGGGCTTAGCCCCTGTTCGACCCCAAAACAGGGGCCCGCCTCAACAGCGGCCCTAAGGCGGGCCCTGGACCCTACCCATTTTCTGTCGGTTGAGATTCGACACTGGCCCCCCCCAATATGAAAAATCTAGCTACGCCACTGCTGATTAACCTGTTTATAATTAACATATAAACAATTTTAAGAACATCATATACTCTGTACATGATGCTAGCTTTTATTACCGGTACTTGCCTGGCCGTACATATTCCATTACCATAATGTTGAGTTACAAAATGTATGCCACATAAACCTGCACCATAGGGCCAGTTTGTGTCCGGTACTTTGCATGGGGTATTTAATCTGAAATAAATGTAACAAAATAGCCATTAGATTTATATTTTCCAAGCAGTTTTATTTAAAAAAAAATTAAAACCATAAATTAAAAATAGAAAGCTGTCTCGTGTTGTGGCACAGCTGTTTAAAAGTTTCATTATTTATGAAAAAACGAGAATAACACAAAAACAATATCAAATGGCGACACACTTTTGACGACTAAGTGGAGTATTTATGCCACTAACTACATCTGTGTAAATTTGGTGAAGTTTCATTGTGGCCCAATATGATTTCATAAAAAATCTGGTTTACATGTCTTCAGGAATAGGCATATAGAGGGCGCTATAACATACAAATTATGACATTTGTAGTCTATATGGAAAAGATTCCCGCATGGATTTTTCAGATTTTTGACAGAGGTAATAGGTCTAGCATGTCCCACTTATATCAGTTGTCAAAATTGTGTCGCAAGCTAACATTGCTCTAAAAAAATAAAAGAGACAATTGGCATGGGTTCAAACAGCTGTGGTGGGCTGCCAGCAATAGCTGGAAGGACCACTTAGATTGCGTTGTCACCAAGTCAGATTGGGGGAAGACGTATGGCTCTCGTTCACCAACAAGTAAGCCCTCAACAGCGACGCAATAACTGATTTCATCAACTTGGGTGTGGGTTAGTGTAGACAAGCATTATTGTATCATCTGTTCATCACAAAATGTCCTTTTAAGTACCACACTTGTATGATTGGCTTAAAAAAAGAGGCGGCCCATATTCGAAACCACAAAAATAATCCTGGTCATGAATATCTTAAAACATTTTGATGAAATTTTAATTTTATATTTGAAAAAAATGGAAGCTTGAAGAATATAAACCACAAAATAATCTGGTCCTTGAATTTCTAAACATTTGCTGATGAAATTTTATATGTCTTACTTGATTCTCAGTTTACACTGATTCCATTTTAATGAGCCAACTCAATGAATACGTCAAGCCCTTTTTTTTTTTTTTGAATTCCCAACATGAAATTTACCTGCAATGTGAAACACTTCCACTGTGAGACGGATAACAGAAGTATCAAGAGGATAGGGTACCCATACAGTATGATTTGTCGAGTATACCCACATATTAGAGATACACGATCAGGTTTCCTCTGAGATACGTTGGTCGATATTCTTTTTGTAGTATCGGCCGATCCACCAATATGATCTGATGATTTGCCCCATGTATTAAATCGAACTGGGTTCCATTATTTAAACTTAGGGAATGGTAACGATGGATTACATTAATAAATCTGTGTGGTTCACATTGCTACAAGTTCCAATGATGATTTCGGAGGATAAGGTTAACTTTTTGAGCAGCTCTTGTTCCGTGTTCTACTTACAAACTTTGTGCCCATTCTTTATTCAGTAATCGGCTGAGGAATCGGCAGCAGGCTCTGATATTTTTTTGCGACCGATTTCTGCCGATTTTACCAATAGGCTCTTGTCCTAGTCCGATACAAATATCTGTTAATCTCTACTAACAGAGATGAAGTTCTTGTTAGTCACAGCCTACGAAAAATTCATCGGCTGGAACTGTATGATTTTGTATGGAAGTTGTTCTCACTCATAGCTTACTGAAAATGCAGTGGACAGTAAGATTTATTTCATTCAATTTCCAATGATATATACTGCTTATTTGATAAGTATTTGCTGATATTCCAACACAACTTCCTCCAAGGTGATAGCTCATTGTCAGCCAATTATTAATACCATTTCATTTAACGAAAATACATTTTAAGCAATTTTTAAAAAACAATTACTCAAATGACAACATGACCTTTCACCAAAACCCCATAAATGCACACTAAAGAAATTTGATGCAATTTCAAAATATCCAATGATTTTGTTTGACCTAAAATGACCCCTAATGACCTCTTGACATTTTCCCCTGACAGATCATCAAGATCATTCAGAAATCTTTGGGGAATACCAACCATTCCAGTGGAAGCAGCATTTGAAGTGGTTTGTTTTAGGATGTCAAAGACCCACAAGCTTTGAGTACAAATTCCTGACACCCCCTGCACACCCATCCATTGAATCATCCCAGTTCCACCCGTACATGAGCCGTCCCCAGATGGAAGAAAAATCATTTGCCAGTTGAACAGACCACTGCATGATAAACCCAGAACCATCACAACTTAAACCACAATACACTGTATAAAGGCACAATGATGAAATTATGCCCTGTAGAATTAGAAATGCTTTCAGATAAAGGTGACACCAAAATGGCATTGACGGACAATAAACCGGGTCTTATAGAACACTCACATCAGGTATATCTGTATATCTCCCATTCTGGCTTGCCTGGCTCCAGCCAGGACCCTGAGATTACAGACAGAGTTAACGATACCTTTTGCAACCCAAACTGCTGCACATCCACTGAAGATGACAAAGCGTCGGAAAAGAAGAATTGAAAACATACCTATAGCTTTTTTGGGTGTGAAGAACACCGTTTTATGCATAAAATCACATTTTTTGTTAAATTAGAACGCTGTCTTTGTATTTTTTTGGTGCCGAACATTACAAGTATTTTCTAATTTAACCACTTTTTTCAAACAAAGACGATATAGTAAATACATCACTAAAAGATACAAACGTATTGCATAACAATCAGTAAAGTAAAATGTGAAATGATGTTGTCAATATTAAAATCCAAGCCCAAAATTTCACACAATTCGGGATGAAAAAATCTTACTAATTATAAGTTTACTGCCAACTACTCTGTTTCAAATTTTGAGAACGTTCCAGTTAATGTGATACCTGGATGCATATTACAAATGCCAAGGGACCCAAATGCCAAGACCCAAAGCAGGGGGGTATGGGTGTGGTCGTGCATGTGTTTGTAAAACACAGTGCACCACACAATTTCCTCATTTTATTCCTCTTTCAGTTGATGTAAGATATGGCATGCAGTTCATGTCACTTAGTTTGTCAATTTGAACCAATTGGATGACAACTACAGCAATGCCTCAAGCAAAAATCCTGCGAAGTACTTCAGTATAAGGACATTGCATATTTTCAAGAAATTTCAGACAGCAATATACTATAACTCCATTTATCTTCCTCGAGTCAGTGACGTCAACGAGTTCAGACAGGGTTTGGTGTAATTACGCACCGCCCTTATACGCGCGCGTGCGTACATCAGCGCTTTAAATCAAACGCTCGCGATTTTCACGCATGCGCTATAGCATTACACACTGACATCACTGATCGAGGAAAGAGGAGATTTAAAGCACTAGAGATGTAATTAACAGATTAGAAGCCATTTTCAAATCAGGGTCATACCAGGGTTCTACGACCTGTGTTGCGTCGAATTGGGTCAAAGCATTTGGACACCAGCTACATCTTTCATGTAGCAAAGGAATTTGCAGCTCCGATGTACTAAAGATAGCAGTTATGCATATCAATTAGCTCATTTGCATAACCTAATTTTCATATTTAAAAATATAATTGAGAACTCTTCAACCTGCTTCCTTCAATCAAGTTTCATCATTATACCCCTTAAGAACTCCAGCTAAACTTGTCACAGCCTCTGAAAATTTTAATAAATTTAATAAAAATACTTAATTAGCATACTTTGCACCCAAAATTAAATCAGGTCGAGAACTCGTCCACCAAGTACATTAGTAGTAGAGGCCATATGCGATTCAACCTTGAAAAAATTCTAATAAAAGGACTTGTTGTTTTATCGTAGGGCTATATTGAATTATTATGAAAAAATTTGTCCGGCCTTATGGCAGCTGAGTGTCAGATATCAAGGCAAAGGTCAATGACCTTTATAGGGCATTATCATGGATCATAACTCCTCAACCATTTGGTCTAAAAGCACAATGAGGTCTATACCAGGTTTTGGGTCAACAAACACAAGTAGCATATAGGAAAAATGATCAGATGTTTATACACCCTTCCTGATTTTCAAAGTAGTATGCACTATCTGAATGAAAGGTGCTTCGAAACTTGTCCCCTCAACCATTTTAAAGGTGTTGGTTAAGAACTCCTTGGATTTCTTAGTTTCAAAGCCTCTGACCCTTTGATTTTGGTCCAGGTGGATTGGTATAAGTTTCCTCTTTCCATGTATCAAAAACTTCCTCCAATGTCTCCATTTGAATCATAGTAATGTTTTAAATGAAGTAATAGTCATGGGGAAACTTGATTTCTCCGAGTGTTGCTAAAAAATAAGCCAATTTCCTTTTGCGTTAAAAATACAAGGATGTGTGATTTTGCTAGGTTTTAGGGTGACTATGAAAGGAAAATCAAGTTGTAAACTACAATAGGAGGTATTAAGTGCATTAAAGCATATATATTTGAAGAAGTGAAAAAGAAAATATTTAAGGTGGCAACTATACCCTTACTCCCAAAACTGAGTATTTTCTACCACTACCAAAGGTAACGGGGCGTGACAGATTATTTTGCCGCTAAAAGAAAGCAAATGATGGTCCCAAGATTAGATGCAGCCATTAGTTTCAAATTTAGGTGTTTTAGCTGGCCGGATAAAAAACTTATTGGCAGTGGTAAAAAACCCCACCTTCCTACCCAGGAAGACGAAGGTTACTCCAGGACCTTCAATGGTGGACTTTGCCCCTCATATGGAGGCAAGGAGTCCCATTCAGCCTCCAGTGCCGATCAAACACCTGACAATGGAGGCGTTTAAACACCCTGACGACGGATGCGTTTAAGTGGTGGTGGGGGGCTCACCTACTAACTTCGGGGGCAGGCCGCTGACCAGCCTCCGTGGATCGTCACCACATAAACGTCCTCGTGTGTTCACAGTCTTTGGCATTGCGGCAATGGCTCCCCATGGTTGGGGGAAGGTAATTGTCCGATGCGACAATATGAAGGATGGTCGGACATATAAAACAAGGAATGGGTGTTATCAGTTCCAGCCTATGCAGGGAGATTCTTCGGTATTCGGGTGGTGCCGAGTTTGGGACATCGAGCTGATCGCCTCCCATGTTTTGGGAGTGGACAATGGTTTGCGGGGGGGGGGGGACAAACCCCCCCAAGTCTTCCCAGGAAGGTCCCTAATCCCAGACACAGCAAAAGTCAGAGGGCCGTCGGTGGAGTGGCAGCCTCTTAACTTTGAAGTTTGCTGCACAATCTTCTAGATGGCGGACCGTCCACACGTGGATCTGTGCGCCTCAGTCATGAATGTCAGTTGTGGAATATAAGGGGCCTACTCTTGGAACCCGGATTCACGGGCAGTCAAACGGGATCGCAATGGCAGCGGAACGGTCATGATAGATAGCGACCTATGCTTGATCATAGCATCTCACTGGTTGCCATGATCCCAAAAAGTCCTCGAGTGGCTCAGTCTCGAGACTGCCGGTCCTGCTGGTAGCCCATTATGGCCACGGAAGCTGTGGTTACCAGCCGCTAGATCTGCTTGTAAATGAACAGAAAAACCCCATCTTCCAAAGGGAGGGGCCCTGGTAAGAGGTCCTCCAGCTGACGTGTTAGTCCATAGTGCACACCCATCCTCTGAACATGTCTGATGCATTTCTGCAGGACTGACCACTGAGGTGCGGATCTTTTCTGAACAGGCTGCCCTGCTCATGTTCAGGCACATTCACTAGAGCATCATAGGATTACCATGCATGGGGTGCTGATAGAGAGTTAGATCCATGCAATTTTTTCTGAGACCGTAGACCAGGTTGGCAATTTCCTAAAGGAGGTCTTTCAGGAGTTGGTTTAACTTAGTGTCCTGACTGTCTGAGGTTTCTTTTTTACCGAAAGCATCAGGCCAGACCCGTAAAGGGCTCGGTGATGGAATGACGGTTGCTTACAGTCGCCTCTTGTCCAATCTGGCAAAGGGCATGTTTACGGATCGTCCACGGTTCGTAGCCTTGTCCGGAGTGGGATTTGACATTCGTCTTTCAATTTTGGTGTTGGACCAGTAAACCCAACGAAAGCTTAGTGTTATGGAACTTACTAGTGGGATGTGGCTTGTGGCTTTGGGCCTGGGGGGTGCGGATATACATTGCCTTGTCTACGACGAGGCCATCACACTTTGAGCGCAAGGAGGTCTATATTCTTCCAAATGCAGGCTTTTGCCAGAGTCAAGACTCTTTCTTTTACCCGGGAAACCGGGTTTCGGCAATGTCTCACCATAGTTGCAGACCGGCGGTGGGAAAGCTCAGAGAAGCCAGCGCAAGGACACATTGAGCTAGCTGGATTTCCGCAGTCATCTGCTGAAATGCACACAAAAACACCCGATTGGTTGATGGTTTCTTGGTTAGGGCATATGATGTTCGAGCTCACGATTCCTCCTGGGAATTCTATAAAGAGCCTTCATCCCAGATTTTTGGACAATGTAGGTTGGAGTTCTACTTCCACCTTCCAAGAAGTCTATTTGATGCATGGGTAGTCAAACGGGTAGGGGTGTCGCCGCCCAACCGTCTGGCTGATCGATCCTAGCATCTTCACCCAGGAGCATTATGCGGACTATGGGTGGACATTGACAGGGGTTGCGTTGGCATTGGCTACTTCTGCCGACCTCTTCTTTCCGCACCGATGAAGCCATGCAGTGGTATTTCTGTGCAAAGTAAGGTTGTGGAAGGAAGCTAGCACCAGCGTTATTCCCTCTAAGGAGTGACGGAGAGCGATAACTTGAGTATGATACCTACATTCACGACCTAATGGCGCTCACGCAATTTGTTCTCCTCCACCTACAAAACGTAGTTGAAGGTTTGTCTGAGTTTTTTTTTAAACATTTTGCAGAAGGGCGAACTACAGCGCCGCTTGAGTGGTATGATATTTGGTGCGTGCCATGTCCCGAAATTTTCGGGAGTTGGCTCTAGCAGTGGTAAGGGGGTTTTTAATAGTACCCAAATGACATATTTATGCAAAAAGGTCTATCACTAGTACCACAATATAAATCACACAGGACTTCATCAGTCGAGGATCTGCCAAGAACAATATTCCTGATTTGACAATAATATGTAGCTAGAAAGGTCAAATATTGTGTTTTAATTTTGTTGTTTTTTTGTCTCATGTTTCTACTTGAAAACTGGTAAAAAATTCGGATTAAATGTGTTTGCTGAAAAAACAATGATGGCTGCATCTGTAGCCTTAAAAAAATATGTTTTTTATTGACTCTAAAACATGGGTAAAGACACATGACCTTTTTGCTTAAGGACTGACGAATTGGCTAAATTTATGTTAGAAAACGTGGAAAATTTTTTGATTAAAAGGCTTCTATGCTGAAAGATAATGATGACATCATTTGTAAGCCTAAAGACTGTTTATTGTGTTTATTGACCCACAAAAACATGGGTAGATACACCATCTGTTTGCTTCTAGGCAATTGGATGGGCAGTTATACCCATCATAGGCCGGCTAAAGGTTGTTGACCTTTGAACCTTGAATATCTGACCAACGCAGCAACTACAAGGGGAGACAAATTTTTTGGTAATTATTCTATATATACAGGTGAAGTCAAAAAAGGATTTACAATCATTTATGTGAATTTTTCTACAGCAGTGAAAAATCTACCAAAAGATACCGACTTCACATATAAGACTAGATTATTTTCACCTACTAGAGAAATTTGGAATTTTGATTTTTGAACTTGATTGCCGAAGTTATTCTAACTTAAAGATAAGTACCCATTTTTCACTCTGTCCACGGAATCACTTGTTGTGGAATTTTGGCCAAAGAGGAACCTTTGATGAGTCTACAAGTACATCATGACACTGTGCTTGCTTTGATACTTTGTGAAAACCTTCATCAAGAAATATCAAACTATTTCATTTTTCTGAAATCAATAAACAAATCATGGAATCTTACACCAAATTTGAAGCAATCATGCAATAAAATGTTCGAAATTGTTCACATATCTTTTCACGGAAAAAACACTGAGTGCAAAAAATGTAGCGCCAATCTGTGCAATACAGCAGGTGACCCATTTTTCGCCGACTCCTTCATAACCTTATGGGGGAGGGGAGGACTTTGGGGAATTAATATTTGAAACATACAGAATTGAACGTCCATCTGCCTTCCCCTTTGCATCTCAATCTTTTCTCTCCTTCCCTCTCTTTTCTCTACTTCCTTTCTTTTCTGCTTGGCCTGTTCCCCACATTTCCTTGATTTAACTACTTAAAAATACCGCTAGCATTACGTTTTTTCTGGTAAGGTCCGATGGGAGGGGCAGTGCTCCCCTCTCCCCTTCCTGCCCGCCTGTTACGCTACTTTCATTAACTATTGTTAAGTAAATGTTTCAATAACCGCTGTTACGGAATTATTAAATGGTTACTTTAGCTCACAAAATACAAAATTCTTTAAGCATTTATGATGACAGTAACCAATGGCTTTTGCTGCTTTTGGACGTGGAAGAATAATGGTACACCCGTGGTCAATAATGGTTTTTGGCAGCTTTCCGTCAATTTACTATATCCAATATTCGAAAAGGTACTTTAGATTTCTTTCTCCATATTGTAATATATGAGCTCTTGTTTTCGTGTATAAAAACCAATTTCTCAACTTGTTAAATAATTTTAATATTTTCTGAAATCTGAGTGTAAAAAATCTTTTTGACTCACCTGTTAGGCCTACATAATATGCAAGAACTCCGTTTATTAGAATTTTTCAAGGTTGTATAGGACATGTTCATATACGCTCTACATCATTGTAGCCTTACGGAACTCCAGACAACTTGTCTCACAAACTTTTTACACATTGCAACCAACCCAAAAGAGATTACTTACTCGGTCTCTTCCACGGACAACGTTTAGGTGAGCCAAAATACAAATGCAATTTAGGTGGCAAACTATAAAGGTGCAATCAGGAACTCAGCAATAAAGGGAAGGCACAGCGATTCCATTATGTAGCAGTAGTGCGCAAATCTCATCATTTTATGTCAATTTGAACCACATCTGGTGACAATTTCTGCATTCAGCTTATTTTGGGGTGTCAGCTGTTCTCTCTGCCTGCGTGTGTGAGTGTGTGCGTGTACATATATGAGGGAGAGATGTTAGTGAAAGTGCTTTTGTATCACGTATTCTTGCCTCTCCTTTCCCTTATTCTCCATTTTCATAAATACAATATTTGTGTGAATGTTTGACAGTCAATCAGAGCACTTTTATGTGATACTAAACTGAAGTTTTAATTTATTTTTCAAAATTTTGGTAAAGTGCCCAGTTATATCTGTGGGTACTAAGGTTTTTTTTAACAAATGACCATTCAAGTACCTTAGACAAACCTTTGACCTCATATTGGAAACATCCACATTGCCTACTCACAAGAATCATCCCCAGTAACTTTGTAATGCCCAGAAGTTTAAAAACGAAACAGTTCTTCAAACCATGTTTCTGCCCTTTCATTGCGTCAAAAATGTTTAACATTTGGACATGCACCACTTCAGAATTTGAGGAGGACTGAATGCCCTTTAATCTCAAGGCCTCTGGACTGTTCCGGTTTATTTCGTTAGAATGGGGCACGAACACGGCGTATTTTTGATTACCAAAAATAATACAAACGAAAGGGAGGCGGAAGCGGTTTCGCAACTACTGAGGTCAAAGTTCCATACTAATTATTAAAATATTACAACGGGCAACTATCTGTGTTAAACTACGTCACAATCGTCATTCGCAAACTGACTATTTTGGAAAGCCATTTTGAAAATTGCAAAAAAACACTGTGCCTATCACTGCGGACTGTAAACTTTATGAACAAACCATGCCTGACGATGTCTGGAAGTATAGGATCATTTATATTCGAGGGGCACCATGGCGAAATCAACGAGAAAGTGCATTTTCCGTGCCGTGTTAAGTTTCTTTATTTAGTTGTAATGGGCTTGGGCGGAACATTGAAGCATCCACCAGTGAGCTCGCAGATTCAAGATGGGACGTGTCAGACCTCTAGCCTTTTTATTACGCCAACTCGGTTTAATCTACCACATAACCTTTGGTAAGAGGGGGTGATAGAGTTAGCAAATCCCGTTTCGGTTATCCTAGGCCTATCGGTTTTGGAAGAGCAGGTAAAAAACCAGCCATTTCTTGTCTCAGGAACATACTGTCCATTGGTTTAGGACAAGCAATTGTTCCCTCTTTGCGGGTTGCAAAAGCGTACAGAGGGCTTGAAGTTTTTGTATAAAGTGTAAACCAAAAGTTCCATAAACCAATCAATTTGAAATAAGAATGTGGGAAAAACAAACAGGAGTTTCTCTAGTTTTGAGAAACTCAGAGAGATAGCAATTGTAGATGCGTTTCATTATTAACATGTCAAAATACTTTGATCTTTTGTGGTTAATTCATCAGCTACTTTTGCTATGCTTAATGTTGGGTCTACCTGGTGTTTTGGTAATATTTTTGGTGAAAGAGCATAAAGCACTATAAGTTAGGCACTCATAATCGGCATAATTGTCATCAGTGTGTAAGTAGACCTTAAAATAACACAAGATGCAAGGCAGTCTGGTTAATACATATAGTGGTTATTAGTCCACCTTTGGTGACAAACATCTAAAAATTATTTTGATTTCATGAGTGCGAATAATTAGAAAGAATGGGATATTTTATCTTTCTGTTACAATAATTTAATGATAGAGATAAGAGCTTTTATCAGTATTAGCATGTTTTGAACTTCATTAAAAGCAAGCCTCACTTGACTTTTAGTAACAAGTAAGGGGGCGGAGATATGGACCCTAAAGACCAGCTTATGAGATCGGATTGAGAGTACAAATAGGATCTCATTTTGTGTTTGACTAAGAGTCAAGGGCTTTTAGAGGGTTTGGTTTGTTGTTCTATGATTTCCGGTTGTAAGGACTTGTATTTTGTTAACACATGTTTCAATGCAGACTATATTTGATAAGTAGGCCTACTGATATGTTTGTAGGCAAACTAAAATAATTCGGCAGCAAGAATTGTGAAGTCCTAGATTTATGAAGATCATAAAGTATAAAATGTAGGCCCTGTTTTAGGATTGGTTTTAGTAGATTTTAGGGTTAGAGGGACTGGTAATTTAATTAATTGGATGGCCCTACGATTTGAAATGATAGGCCTACTGAGGTGTTGTAGGTCTATCGGTTTACATCATGGCATTTGATATTGTATAAGGTGCAACTATTCCGTGATCATGAGGTAAAGTCAAAAACTAATATTGCCGCAAGGTCCTTTTGAATGTCATAAAAGTGCATATTCATGGGATAACGCATTTTTAGTGAGAAGATCTAGCAAATCCTTCAGAGTGGGACATTGGTGACTTTCAGTTTGCAGGACTAGCTTTTCCTCCGAATATGTCATTAGAGTTCGAAGATTGAAGATCATCATCTGATGTCATCTTAGCTCTAACTAGACGCCCTCCTAGATTTTGGGTGCATCTAAGTGAGAGAGTATCGGGGAGCAGGGGAGAGTTTCGTTCAGATTATGATTTTTCAGATATGAAATGCCAATTCCTGAGAAGTGCCTGTTGATATCAGCATTGCTTCTTTGGGGGAAGTACAGTAGTCAGTGCCGAAGACTAAAGGAATGTTACCGCGGTCTTTTGGTACATCCTTAGAAGATATTTCTTCTTTTGTATGAACTATCTGACAAGCATTTAAGCACTTCCGACTTCTCATATCTCCTTTGGAGTAGTTTGGATATGAAAATCAAGTTGTGCTTATATTCTGATTCCGAGCTGGGTTTTCGAATTTATCTGATAGCCTCACCCATGACCATGCCACGGAAGCATGCTTTTGGGTGAGATGAATCTCTGCGAGATATTGGAATGTGTCACAGGGTTTACTGAAACATTTCATAGCGAGAAATCTGATGCTTTTCAAATCTATCTCCCTTTGTCTACAGAGTTAGGTCTAGAAATTGATTTCTGATTTTGACGACTCATGTGTGAATTTCAAAGTCGATGCATAGAGTTTATCCGACTTAATAATGAAATCAGCTAGATCTCTTTCGTTCACCAATCCAGAACATGAGGATATCATCTCGGTAGCGAAACCATTTGAAGATTTTGTTCAATTAAAGAAATGAAGCGTTTTTTCCAGAGCATGGAACATTATATCACAGATTCTGGGGACATCTTTGGCCAATTGCAACGCCTGTCGTTTGCAAATAGTATTTCCCGTTAAACGAGAAACAATTTCGTTGCAACACCAGTTTTAATTATGCCTTCCATATGATGGACATGTGG
The DNA here is from genome assembly GCA_023653785.1 of Ophioderma brevispina. Lineage (NCBI taxonomy): Eukaryota > Metazoa > Echinodermata > Ophiuroidea > Amphilepidida > Ophiodermatidae > Ophioderma > Ophioderma brevispina. Next base: position 85,039 of record JAMKCH010058888.1, on the reverse strand, counting down.
CATTCTAGGAAAATAGCTTGCCTGGATTTGTAACTGATAGAGCACTGAGGACTGTCCTTTCGACTCACATTTTGGAGAACAGTTGGACATATCACTTAAAGTCTATTGTCAACCAAAAGACTGCTTTGTAGGTTTCAGTTGTTCAAGTTTCCTTATCAAATCTTTCGTGTTCTTTGATGTCAGGTTTTGTTTTTGACCAGAGGCACAAGAAAGAAAAGTCGATAAATTATTCTACAGGTAAGACCCTACTGAGAACTGTAGTCAACTTTTTGTTTTGAATATGGACCTAAAAGTTGAAATTTCAGTGTTTCAGGCCATTGTGTTTTGTCACCGATTCTGTAGAAGATTATAGCAGATTATTAAAAAAAAAAAAAAAAAAAAAAATTATATTCTTATATTATTTAGTTTACTTGGGACTATTTGATACATTATAACTTTACCAAACTAGATACAAGATGGTTTGATCGTAGACTTTTTTGTAGTCTGAGGATTTGATGGCTGTTTCAAAAAAGGTGCACTTCACTCAAATGTGTAAAATGTTCCTAAGATGGGTTCAATATAGGACGAGGTAATACCATTACACATGTATCAATTTTATATATTCTTTAAAAAATTATTCTAAGGAATCTGCAGCATATTTTTCTGCATTGATCAGGAGCAGTGAGCCCAAGTTGCTGTGTATCTACTGAGTATGAAGTGGATCATACGTTTGAAGAGATGTACTAGGCCATAGACACTTAATCTGCTCAGGCTCAAATTACCTGGAGGAAAAACACATACTGTCATGCAGAATATAATTTTCATTCTTATGGTGTTAAAGCAATACAAACAGACATTTTTTTGAAGAGCGCCCCCAATTGTCCGGATATTTTTTCAATTTTTGCACAGTTACATGGCTAATTGACTAGTAAACAATACCGGTGAATGGTGGAGCTGTAGGTAGAGCTCAAAACACTCTGTGTCGCAAAAGAAGGAATTTTGTAAATAGAATATTCATATCGGAGATCTCCGATAATAATTCAACGCTGCTGAAAACGTCCTCCAATATGAAATAGCGTGAAATTGCGACATGTACGTGTCTACGCTCATCCTGAGTTGTTCCGTCGGTTCAGGAAGGAAAGTCAAGTTAGAGATCATTTTCGACTTTCGTGAGGTGGCACTTATTTCATCATGGACAGACATAAATTTGCATTTCCAGCTCACCATAAATTACAATCAGCAGAGATCATGATTCTAATTACAAAATTACCCTTTTATGACAAAATACACATTTGAGGCATTAACCTCCTAGGTAGAGCTTACAGACAATTACCGACACATTGTGCAAAAATAATCCGGGGGGGGGGACATGCCAGCTCAACAGAACAGCAAATTCAAACGGCATCAACTTCCGGGTGCTAGTCTGTTTCAAAGACTTAACGGTAGGAGGGCGCTCTTACGCATTATCGAACGGTTACACACAGAATTGACTAAAGACTATGCCTGGTCACGAATATTTAAATATAAATGACCGTTATTGAATATTACACTATTTTGCAGCGGGGTTAATCCACTACCCAGACGGCTTTGAAGTAGTCAATAATTTTTTTTCTTTAAGTTATCATGATATTACTGCTATTTTTTTGAACAAAGGTTAGAGATGATTTTTTAATTTCACTGGGATCGAGACTGCCATAGGAAATGCACGTAGCAGTTCCCAAATTTACCGTTTTGAAAATCCCCAAATCCAAATCGAGCAGATCGTGTCCTACCCCATGAAAAATATCAAATTTTGGAAACTTGGGGGCGCTCTCAAAAATTGTGCTGTTATATTTAGGATTGTGATTTTTTGTTTATGGAGTTTGCAATCATTATTTGCCAAAAATTTATACATACATTAAACCACCTGTGAACTATCATCATATACATACGGGCCTCACTGGACAAATCTCCAGTTACTATTCTTAATTTCTCACAGGATTCTTAGTGAATCCATAAAAGAATGCCCATGAAGTTGGCCATATCTCATTTATAATTTACTACACAGTTGATCTTTTTAATCTCAACACTTATTGATTTTAATTTAATACACTAATCTGTATGATTTTGTTCTATACTAACACTAATCTATAGCAATTTACCAATTTCTCTCTCATCCTGCGCCACAGATTGAATAAATAAGATTTAACTTTCCCTACAGGTTGTACGGGAAGCGGAGATTTTTTGATACGCTGTAAGATCATCTTAGGGCACTTAGAGGTCAAGATATTCACTTAGAAGAGCTCTCAACTGTCTTGTCAACATGACTGACAAGAAGTGCGAGATTAAAAAAAATACACCGGTCCTCGGACTGCTTGTGTTTGTCGCCTGCGATTGGGGTTTGTGATGACAGCCCTCACATGACCTTTGATCTTGATATGTGCCTTTGACCTCATAAAACAAATGAGGGGTTTGCATGTAAAATCCATATAAAACCAATTTTGGTTCCAAATGAACTTAAATTTTTAAATGAGGTCCATTTTACAGTTTCAGCCTTATTTAAACTTGAACTCGCATGACCTGGTATGTGACTATGACCTCTCAACCAATGGGATGCCATGTTGCCACCTGTGACCTTTGACCTTGTATGTGACCTTTGACCTCATCAACAAATGAAGGATTCCACATTGCACATCATTCAAGTATTGTTCCAATTGAACTTTTCATTTGAAGCAATTTTACATTTTCAGCCTATCTTACAACTTGACTCACATGACCTTGGTATGGACCTTTGACCTCATCAGCAAAATGGGGGATGCCATGTTGCACCTGTTTGACCCAGTTTGGATTCACAATCCATCAAAGTATGAAATATTTTTGCGGCTGATCCATGTTTTAACCCTTCTAATGGATTTACACAGTTAAGCTGGGTTTCAGTTCCAGTATTTGGTGCTGAATATGGTGACAAATAGTTATGGAGCAGCCGTGAAAATCTTTCATATTCTACCTCATTCTTCACCAAATTATGCCATTTTTCAGCATAGAAAGTAAAAAATATGCAGATGTGAAAACATCATTGCGGTCACAGTTGAGTAAACGGTCAGGGTCAAATTTTGTGTTTTATGCACAAAATTTTTGATTCACTGTTAGTGTTATACACATAATAAAAGTGGTGTCATTTAATGTTGAATTGCCAGTTTGATTGGTATATAATGGCTTAAAACAACTATCATCAATTCTTCACAATGTAAACAAATTGTGCCCCCATTTTCATTCAGTCTATTGTTTGCCACTTTTGTATTGGAAAATTTTGTAGTAACGACCCCTGTCAAAGGGCCTAAGCGTAACATGCCGTATTTGTAAAGAAATTATGATTTTTATGCTTTGTTTAACTCTAAAAGGCGGGATCCGATTTTTTAGGTCACATATAGACCACTTTAAAATGATTAAGTGTGTGTTTTCAAAAGAAAAGCACATAACTGTTGATATGACTAACTCTAGGAATTTGGTTTGGGAAAAAACTGGCTGATAGTGGCTTTAAATCCGATGGCAGTAGGTGCTATTTTTAAGGTTTTGTCAAAATAAGATGTACAGATATACTTCATAGTAATGATGCCCAGTAAGTCTACAAATGTTTGGTTAAAAAAAACCAAAAAACATAAAAATTGTGTAAATTTGGGGTGCATGTTCTCAACACAAAAAAAAAACACAACTAAACTTCCAATGTAGGTGTTCTAAAAACCAATCGCCAGTTTTCGGCCAACTGGTGGGGATGAACTCACCAAATATTCTATCCCATATAATCAATGTACCAGCATAGTTCTTGTCAATACAGTAGCGATTACGACCGATTGGAACAATTAAAACGAGAGAGGCAATAATGAGATGTGTGATAAAGGAAAATACTTGTAACAAAGAACAGTACTCTAGGACTATCAATTTCAGTATGAAGTTATAAAACGAATTGAAAACAGCCATTATACACAACACACAAAATATTTGTTTATATAACCACAAATATAAAATAGTCTAAAGACAACCTACTAACACATTTAAATTATTAGCACACAAGAACGTGACAAAATAACGCAATCAGTGCAGTGGTAGGCAAAGTCAGGACATTGGCGATATGCGTGATGCAGGGAAAAAAGTTGCCTAAAAAAGTTGCTAAAAAGTTACCATTGCCCTGGTGTGATGTCATCATGAAGCAATAGTCACTTTTTATAGCAACTTCATTTTCCCTGCGTGTTTATCGGAGAAATAGGCAGGTAGTTGATGTCATGTGATGTAGTATCTATGAATAAATGATAAGAATATGGACATTTATTATAGAATGCCCATATTGAGGCAATGAAAGTCAATGTTATGGTTCCGTAACATTTTTTGCAAAATCATAATGAGGAAACTATGTCATGTCATTATTCATTTAGTAATTTTCGCCATTTCCACCAACCTTCAGTATGCTTTAAATTCTACAATATTGTGTTAAAAACACATCCTATATTTAAAAATGATTTTGGCAAGGTTCTTTTCATTCAAGTTTTACTAAAAAATTACATTCACAAGATTGTAATCACAAAAGAAAAACTTGATTTCTTTAAAATAAAAAATAAATGAACTTTTATGATTCAGTATCCAATACGCGGGCAGAAAAATAATAACGCGGGCGGGGGACGGGAAACATAAAACATCAACTTTCCTACGTATTAGATGGCAACATCAATGAAATGGTCAACAAAACAGTTATAAAATTGAACTTGTTCATCAAAATGAAGCTTCTGTGATATTACCTAACTTACCATGGTGAACTCTATGAACTAGAGTATTCAAAAGATATGCCAAGGGCCCTAGATTTGCTCACCTAAAAAAAGATTAAGAAATATAATAGATGTAAAAATCATCTTGTGGTTGTCACTGTTAAGACAGCCCAATAAAAGTAAGCATATTATTGAGTGTCAAAATCTACGATATGAAATCACTTCATATGATACTATAATATGGACATCCAAAATCTCTTGTTGCACCTTGATTTGTTAAGGGAAAAAAAGGTGCTGGTTTTACAAAGCTCTTTCTCGTAATCCTGTCCAAACACAGTAGTTCTCAAATATGATCCAGCCAGAGGTTGGTACAATGTCTGGCTGAATTCTGCAAGGTCATTGTCTGGCATTGTTGACTTCCAAATGTGTAAAGACAAAGAGATGTTCCACTGTCTGTGGTGCTGTTCCACATATAGGTCGTGTCCTGATCTGCTTTCAGTAGCCCCAACTTCTGCAAGGCACCGTTAGATTGGCCAGTTCTGTTCTCAATCTGTTGAGACATCGATTCACCTCCCATGAGGAGTCAGCTCCATATGGGGAAGATAAGATGCTCACCAGGTTCAATAACACACACTAGATGTTACTTGGTTGACAAAAGTCTTTTTTCCACAAGGCGATCTCTTAAACTTCCTTAGAGCCGTTTCAAGGGGTTGGACTTGCCCTTAAGAAAGTCTCTCTGGATTTAAGGCAGTTAGCAGCTGATCTCTTCGGACATCGGGTACTTCACATTAGATATTTGGCAGCTATGTTCTGCTTCTCACTACGGACAGATAGATGTGTGGTGGGAGCAGCAATTCTGAGGATGTGAAAGTGTCTGTGGAGTTGGGTGAAGGACATCGGTGATAAGCCGGCAGGAGGCATTTAACGCTTGGATCAAGCTTCTTGGCTGGGGTGAGGTTTTCACATACAGGGCAAAGCATACTCTGCACATGACGTAGCACAGGCAAGTGCCATCGATCTTAGGGAATGTTCAGAGGGGGATTGAGTCAATCCCACAAAATGCACTAGCTTTGGGAAATGTCAACCTCAATAGGCGTCATGTGCCCACAAACACATAAAAGTCCGGACTTTTACGCTCATGGAGCCCACAAAGCGTTAGTACTAAGGAATTTTTGCCCTTAATTCATGAAATGGAGTGTGGGAGTGAGAAATCCTCTTCCCCCCTTTCGCTCCTTCAATTTGGCACAGCTTTTATCCCTAAAGTAATAACAGGTTTCGTCAGTACCGTATAGGCAAATTGCAATGCATTATGGGATTGATTCAAAACACCCTCTGGGGTATGTGGGTGAGCACCCCCATCTTGTGCCAGTGAGGTTTTCAAGATGTTATTGCGGGAATCCTTTACTCTTCGGTCCCATTGGATGTAGTCATAGAGAGAGTCTAGGAAACTCCTAGGTAGACAGAGTATCACAGTGCTTGAAGGATGTTCCAGAACCAGGTTACTTTATAGAGTTTATTATGTATTCTTTATTCAGGATCTCTATCAATATTGCTGCTTTCCAAGGTTAGTAGCCCTGATACAATTATTTACATGTCACAATTAGGAACAATTTGAGCTGTGCATGTGATAGAAGTGAAATATCACAATCCTATGATAAAGATCGCTATTTTACCATCTTCTTCATCAGTGTCTGGTTGGGAGGCGACTAGGTTTACTATCTCTTCGTGAGTGGAACAAATGGAGGCCTTAAGACCCGGGGTCCAGTGCCCACTTGTAACGGTCCTGAAAAAGTGTATATGGGGAAATGCTCTCTGGTAGCATTTCTATTTGTCATGTTGGGTACATTTACAGGAATTTATTAGCAATTTCTATTTATTATGTCCAGTGTAACAAAATTCACAAGGTTTTTGTTTTCTACTATTTAGTGTTCATATTTGTTTGGCAAGGAATAACACAAGCACACATGGGACTGCATGAGGCAAGAGGTAAACATGCCATTATTCACAATGCATAATTGTTTGAGTATGCTCTTGAAACTCTACAAATATATCTTGTTGCACTTACACGAGATGTGCGTATCTCCTGTCCAAGTATTTTATTTTGGTGTTTAATTATTTTATTTCACTTACTACAATCCTGTTCATTAATTGTTCTCTCGACATTAAAATGTGAAAGGAAAAAATATTTGTAAGCTACCTACCCTTGTGTGTATCCAGAACTGGTAGACTGTGTTGAATGATATATGGACATACAGAGCAGATGGAGGGATTGCAGTTGCCAGGGAGCATAAAATATCTGTAGGTATTGCACAGAAATAAGAAAATACATGTGTAAATACAAAAATGCTGCAAGTTAAAACTTCAAGAAAACCCCTGCTAGTCCATATGCCTAATAGTGGTCACATGGGTCTTAAAAAATGACAACTGTACAACCATTAAACTGAGCCAGTGATTCTTATGAGTCGTAGATGCCTAACAGCATATGTACAACTATAAGTCTATTGTTGATCCCTCAATTATCATGTTCTGATGCATTGTGGGATGCAAAAAGGGGAAAAATTCCATCAAAAATCTGACCCTTTATGCATCCCACAATGCACTAGAATATGATCATCAATGGCTCATCAATAAAGGCATATATACAAGAGTAAGCAGGACATGAACTTGTTTGAAAAAAAAGTGGGGAGTTAAAGAGGAACAATAAGATTCATTGGGCTTCAAGAGCAGAAAATATGTAAATTTTCATAAATATGACCATGACCTTTGAAGTGCTACCTTCTACGGTCTTTGGTGCAAGAGTCGTGAAAATTGGATGATGGGTGTGGACAGTTTAGCAATTCGTTATGGGGGACAGATGTCTAAACAACTCAGACAACAGGTAATCTGCTGCAGCAAAAAACCTTCTGGCTAAAGAATAGCTTGCAAAAGTGAATGAATGTATTGTATGTACACCTTTATTTTGTTTTTGTTTATTCCAATCTCATTTCCGGATCCAGGAAAAGGAAGGACTTCCCTGACATCATACTGGGTATAACTGATCTTGCTACTTTTCTTTTGCACCTTTCTTGGAAAATCCCTTCTTTTTAAATTTAATCCTCTCTAAAAGGACCTCTAAGCATGTAAACATGCGCTTTCTAGGGGAATTCCATTTTTCTCTATCACGTTCAGTAATTGTAAACATTCTCGCATATTTTGTCCAATTATGATTTTTTGAATGTTATGTACAGAAATATACTTTTATTAATCAAAATAAGTACAGTGTTCACCAATGCTGTGTTGTCTGCCCTCGTGATTTGTGAAAAGGTCACATGAGGTCCCAACACCTGACACTAACCAAGGACCAAGGTATCCAAGTATCATGAAAATTGAGCAACACATGTGGAAACACCAGCAATTCTGACCATATTTGGTCCATGACCTCTAATGCCCTTGCACCACTCTTGGAGGAAGTAAACTTGTGGGGCACTACCCAAGGAACCATTACATGCAAAAGGCCATTAAAAATGAGTGAACGTATGTGGAAACACAGAAAGTATGTTTATGTTTACTATTTGGGTCAACATCTCAACACCGACACGTACACAAACAGACATAAACCACCCTACCAAAGCACTCCCTATGTTCCATCTTGAGACTACACCAAAATGAGGAGACTGCAAACCTACGGCAGTTACGATAAGTCTTTCCCATGTGTAGTCTGTGGTCACAGACTGCGAAAGATTCTAACTTGATACTGCGTGAGTAACGTTATCAGTCCCTCGTAGATATGTGTGTAAACGAACTAAATCTCAATATCACCGAACACGAGGGTTCTATGGATGTTTTTGCATCAGAGGTCTGTTAACTACTTTTTGTTTTGAATGTGTATCGTAATTGGGTCTGAACCTTATAACCTAGCGAGAAACTTGATGTTTTGTCGGGTACTTCGTGGCTCGCAACACGACAAGTTAACACGCAATCTCTACGGGCGAATCCTTTTCCCCACAATCCTTTCAATATTTTTCCATTTTGAGAATTTTCAAACACTTGATTCATTTAACGCCAAACTTTTTTTCATTTTAAAACAGGATTACTACTTACCGGACCGCCGTACTGCAAGACATAAAAATACAAATCCCATCCAGGTGTTTTTTAAGTATTATTTTGAAAGGATGTCAGTGTGCTTCACGTTGAATATGCATATTCTATTGATACTGAGTAGAAACGTGAGCCTCCCAGTGTGTCTTTGGTTCTTTTATGAAAAATTGCTCTGTACTTCATTCAGAGCAGATACCACAAATGGATTGTTTTATCATGTTTTTACACTAATTCTCACATAAAAGCCCTACCAAATATTCTATTATGATTCTTGGTATTTAGTTACGATTTGAACAGCAGAGGTCTACATCTAATCCCTTCTAAACTAAATTTAAAAAATTGACTTTTAACCTTAGGTTTTTTCCTTACCCTATGTGCACGCTGGAATACCGACTGCCTAGTGCGTTGACAGATTGTACTCTTCTGAGCTGTGGTGAACTTGATGGGCAGCCCACAAGATATTTACCTCTGTCACAACAAAAATATAAAAAACACAAGGTGGTTCTCGAATTACCAAAGGTCCCCCCTGCCCATAACGGTAGTAAAAGGGGAAAAGAAACATAATTTGCAATACAGGGAGGAATGTGATGGAAATAGATTTGATACACAAAAATCGGAACAAGCACCTTTAAGAGTTACAGGAATTTTGATCTGCCTAAACATTGAACCCAATCGCACCCAGTGCACCAGGAAAATGGTAAAAAGGGTATTATACAAACAAGTTGCCTTGGGCCAAAAAGGACACTTTTTCCTAATGAAATTTGAAGCTGGGACCAGGATAATTGTAGCCCCTATAATTAATATTTGATCTTAGCAATAGTGTTTCACGCCTTAATTATGAAGTTTTTGATGACTAAAACTACATGCAAGTCATCAAAAAAATGAAACTTAAAATTTTAAACAATTAAAGTGATTATTTTGATCTTGTTTATTGTGTTCTCACTGATATGAGAGCCTGGGCCACATGCACATACACCCAAATGTACTGTGGGAAACGAACTTGCAGTTTTGAATGTAGACGCAATAATGCATAGTGCAATACTTATTCAATACTGTTGCAAATTTGATGTTAAACCATTAAAAACGGCAGTTTTGTTTATATCTTGGGAATGAAATGGATTTGAGGGCTCAAATTTCAGGACGACAATGAATAAATACGGCTTTTATCTGATATCAAAAATCGATACTATTCTGGGAAATAGGCACAAACAAAACTCTTTACAACATCATTAGATATATTGAAAAGCGCGCCACTGCTTTGGGAGGGGGGCTGTGTAGTGGCACATCCACTCGCCGTTCACTAATGCGGCCCAGGTTCAATCCCTGTGGAAGCCTGTGTGTACGTTAATTGGTTGCCGATCCATACCCTCCGTACAGGTTTTCTTGAGAACTTCGGTTCCTACTGCATCTAAAAGCGGACTTTTCCCATAAGCTTCCTTGGTCGATCTAGATTTAATAGTTGTGCGTAGCAGCTAGGCGCTCCACAGCGGGCAGCCTGGCACTCGGTGGATTGTCGCGCTTTTGAATTCAATTTTATTAAACGTTATTGGAGTCATGTATAGTGCCTACCAAAGCACAGAAGCTTGGCCCTGGCCAAATTCTCAAAATACATTTTTCTATTTTGCTCATAATTAATTTCGTAGACACTTAGTAAAATTGTGTTGCAATAGCGAAAATTAGCAAGATCAGTGGTTTAGTTCTGACATCATCTTTAGGATCTACAGTCTTATCTGAAAGGGCAAACCAACTTCAAACATTTCCCATCCATGACACTTACATTATAGCGTTTTGCTAGTTCGAATCTGTTTTTTTAATTCACTTACATGGGCTATCGGAACCTCGAGTAACAGCACATTGCTCTTTCCGGGTTTCCCCTGGCCCAGATTGTACATGGCACAACCCAGTGCAATAATTGGTTGGATAGATTACACGACACGCATAATGCGTGGTGATGACGTCGTAATTAGGTGTGTGCCGCGCGGATGTTGGGTGGTGTCGAGGTTCTTGGCGTGTGTATCGCAATGGGAGTAGCAGTGCCTGGCAGCATCTGACTACTTTATAATATGTTGAGTGTCTGGTAAAATTAAAGTTTGTTCGTGTTGGGGGGGGGGGGGCAAAGACGATGGAACATCACCTTTAACCTGCCCACAAGTAAAACGATCACTAGTTGTGATACCAAGTTTGAGCCAAATTCCTTGTACCATGTGCCATTCGCTGGAAACCAATAGTACATGAAGTCAATGTTTGAAAGCCACCAGCCACGTCCAGGGCTATCCCATGGCAGGGTCCCTGAGGGGTAGTTCTGTGAATGGCTGTGTCGATCCACAATGTCAAACCCCTTTACTCATTGCCCGGAAATGAGAGAACAAACACATCAATGACGTTGGACAGCATCTAATCTTTGCTCTAAGGTTCCCCATCCTCACTGATGTAGCGCTGAATACATTGATCCAAAATCAAGCGATCCCACATTTGTAGTTTGGCCATTAATGAGTAAATAAAAATGAGATATAGTTAGTCACCCGGCTTTCGCAATTACCTCACAAAACAAACTTCTAAAAACACCGTTCTTGATCAACTCCGCCATAAATCATAAAAAAATAATGCTACAAAGAATCCAAAACTCACCAAAAATACTCTAAAAAGGTAAAGGCCAAAGGTTAAATGTGAGGGATAATTTAAACACCAGGAACCAGATTTTGCAATTACATGGCTTTTGCCCTGGGCAAGTTATTTAAAAATATACTTGTTTGACCATTTTTAAGCAAAAAAAGGCCCTCCACCCACGGTCAGGCGATTTCCCAGTGAGGAGAAGCATCTCCTACAGACCGAGGTGCTGAACAATTAATTTGCTATAAAGGCTCGAAAGTGATGTCACATTAAGTCAGATTATTAAATTTTAAAAAAAAATAGAATTTTGCAGTCTCGGCTGTGCCCTACTATATTCAAAGATAGAGACAGGGCCACTTGTTTTTAAGCACTAACAAATGAGGCTACTTATATGCCACCATTTGGTGAGACAAGATAACATGCTACCAACATTGACTTTTATGTAAATCGTCATTGCATTCTGGTTGAAGAAGTTAAGGTTTTACCTTTTAAATTCATAATACAGGTCACTGTTTTTCCTTTTCCGACAGCCTCGTCCCCCACTTTACTCCATAAAGATTGAGATTTTCTTATCAGAATAAGTTCATATTTCTCATTACCACCCCAGGATTTTTTTGGTCCCATGAATGTTTCCTTTTGATGTTGTTACTATGTCTTGTTGGACCAACCAAGTTTCAGAAATACGCTTTAAAACCCAAACGAGCCTTGGATCTGAATTTTATAATTATAACACTTGATTGTATTATAGTTCTTTATCAAATTGATTAGTTCAAGAATCTGGAATGTAAAAACCAATTACAATGGCAATCACATACAACAAAAATATTCTTTAATATTATTATTCTACATGAGAAATGCCCCCATCTAATGTGACGACTAATGTCCCAGATTAAAGAAGCGGTGCATTCACACATTGATATGTCCCGTCACAGCAAAGACTCAAAAGTACAGCGTGTAGCATAATATATTTACGACACTATAAATCCATGGGATCTTCTCCAAAAATTAAAAAGTTCCTTTTTTGAGCCAGTCCTAAAGCAACTTTGCCTAGCAGTTCAAGACGACGGGGTTGTCCCTCGACAACACCAATATTCCGCAGTACAATATCCAGTGTTACCAACACCTTAATGTCTGGTGTCGCAATGTCCCACTTTTAGACCAAAACATAATCCGTTTTGAATTCCAAAACTGAAGCTCTTTTTTGGCCTGAAAGATGACAGCAATACAGACAAACTCACTTTCAATCTCCCATGGTATCCAAAATATCATCACATCCGTATGTTTGTATCATATGTAGTGTTTCATATAGGGCCCCCAATAGATGTATTACTTGTATTTGGCTAACAGAAATGCCTTGAAAGTGAAAAGAAAAGCATATTTTCATCTTGCTAAATTTTTTGAATATAACTTAGTCTTGAATTTTAGTATTTGCTCCTATAGTAAATTAGAATTTCACAATTTTGTACCAAAGAAATAATCTCAGCTTTCACACGTGGCACATATTTTGATTGAAATTCTTACATTAGTGTAAAAAGAAGAATTTTCACATTTTGTAAGGGACACCTGTATGTGAATCTCTTGTTATACAATCCAAGAGATGATGTAAAAAAGAGATGCGGAACTTGGGCATCATATTTGATTCACATCTCTCCATGACACGTCATATAAACAGTTTGATATCATCCAGCAGTCTTCACTTCGCAACATACGAAGAATTAAAAAGGTTTCTGACCATGACACTCCCTTCGGTGTCCGATACTGTATATGCGCCTAGATTTATGCAATGCCTCTTGTACGGAGCCAAATCTAAGATTTGATCGGCTTTTTTTTGCAGTCACTCCAACATTAGGCTGCCAAGTTGATATTTTCAGCCGCCAGACGCGATAGTCCCATCTCCACTTATGATAATCTACCATTGGTTGCCAGTACGTGATCGCATCAACTTCAAAGTTGGCTTAATAGTAGAGGCTTAATATGACACATGTCCTTAACACCTTGAAAAAAGTCTATAAAAGGACCGTTGTATATCTGGCAGGCCCTATATATGAATTAATTCCCAACACATTTGTCCCCCCTTCTGAGTGGCGGTTGTCAGTATATTCAAGGTCAAGGTCAACGACCTTTATATGGCCTATGATGGGTTATAACTGCTCAATCAATTGGCCTAGAAGCAAAAAAGATGGTGTCTATACCATGTTTTGGGGTCAATAAACACAATAAAAACAGCTTGAGGCTTACAAATGCTGTCGCGTTGATCTTTCAGCAGAGAAAGCACTTTAATCAAATTTTTTCACATTTTCTCAACATAAATTAGCAAATTCGTCAGTCTGTACAAGTATCAAATAAACCAAAACATGGACCATAATCTATACTGAAAAACCGCCAAAATAACATTTAAAATCGATAGATATTGAGGATTGATAACTAATTAACCAGCTTGGACAAATATCATTGGACCATCCGAAGCCGTATACCACTTGTTGAAAATAAGCCAACTCCTGAAACTGCATCACAGGGCACAGTGATTTGCCCTTGCTCCACCAATTTATTTTTCTCACAAAAATAAAAACAAAACCTTCAAACAACCTTCTTGAGGGTGGAGAATAACAATAGTAGAGGCTTAATGTGAGACATGTCCATATTCTGGTAGGTATATATGAATAATTATGGAATTTGTCCAGCCTTCTAGTGACTGCGTTGACCTTTATAAGGCATGTGATGGGTCATAACTGCTCAGCTAATTGGCCTAGAAGCAAAAAGGTGGTGTCTATACCCATGTTTTTGGAACAATAAAAACAATAAACATATTTTTTTAGGCTTACAAATGCAGCCATCGTTGCTTTTTAGCATAGAAAGCACTTTTAATCAGAATTTTTACAAGTTTTTCTCAACGTAAATTAGCCAAATCTTCAGTCTGTACAAATATTAAACAACAATATTTGACCTTAATATATATAATAATGAAAACAGCTACAATATTATTGTCAACTCAGCGAATATTGTTCTAGGACAGATCCTCGAACTGTGTGATTTAATAGTGTGGTACTAGTGATAGACCTTTTTGCATAAATATTTCATTTGGGAACTATTAAAAAACCCAATACCACTGCTAAATGAGCAACTCCCGAAATAGTCGGGACATGGCACCCACCAAATATCACGGACCACATCAAGCGGCGCTGTAATTCGCCGTTCCACAAAATATTTCTCTCACAAAAAAAAATCAGACAAACCTTCCAACGACCTTCTTGTAGGTGGAGAATAACAAATTGCTTAAGCGCCATATGGTTGTGGAAGGTATGTATCATACTCAAGTGTATCACCCTCTCACTCCTGAGAGGGAAATACACTGTACTGTACTAGTGCTCTCTTAATTCCCAAGACTTATTTTTAAGTCCAAAAGACTTATATTTTAAGTCCAACGCGGACTGGAATTGGTGACGAAACCCTTGGACTTAAAAATGAAACTATCCTTAGACTTCTCTGAGCTGTCTGCAACCCTGGTCTGCAACTATGGTGAGACGTGGCAGAAACACTGGTATTAGGGTAAAAAGCCTGCATGTGACAGAATAGAGACCACCTTGCGCTCAAAGCGGTGGTGGGCCTCGTCCGTAGACAAGGCATGTATATCCGAACCCCCTATGGCCACAAGCCACAGCCACTAGGAAGTTCCAGAAGACTAAGCTTTCGGTTGGGTTTAAACTGTTCCGACACCAAGAATTGCAAGACCAATGGCAAATCCCACTCCGCAACAAGGCTACGAACCGAGGGACGTCCGTAAACGTTAAAAATACCTTTCCAGATTGGACAAGAGGGGACTGAAAGAAACCGTCATGCCATCACCGATCCCTTTACGGGTCTTGGGCCTGTGGCTTTTCGGTTTTAGTAAAAAAGGAACCCTCGGACAGTAAGGACACTGAGGTTAAACCCACTCCTGAAAGAACTCCTTGAGGAAATTGCAACTATGCGTCAACGGCTCCTTTTTTTGAATTGGAATTGGATCGAATTCTCTATCGGCACACCATGTATGTTAATCCTATGATGCTCTAGTGAATGCCTGACCAGTTGAGCATGGGAAGCGTTCAGAAAGTCCCACCTCAGGGTACAGTCTCAGCCATGCACTCTGGGACGAACGCGTTGGCTGGAAGACGTCTTACCAGGTCCCCTCCCTTTGGAGGATGGATCTGTTCCCTTACAGCAGATCTAGCCGCCTGGGAAACCACAGCTGCCATGGCCAGGCAGGCTCGAGACTGAGCCACGCGAGGACTGTTGGGATCATGGCAACTGGAGGAGACGCTATGATCAAGCATAGGCTATATCAATCCTGACCGGTCCGCTGCATGGCGTCCCGTTTGACTTGCCCGGGGATCCGGGTTCCAAGAGTAGGCCCCAATATGCCACAATCTGACCATTCATGACTGAGGCGAATAGATCAACGGTGGACGGTCCACCATCTGAAGATTGGGCGGCAACTGCAATGCAAAGAGTAGAGAGCCACTCCACCGACGGCCATCTGACTTTTGGTTGTGTCTGGGATAAGGGACCCTCCTGGGAGGATGTCCCCAAAACCATTGTCCACTCCGCAACAGGGAGGCGATCAGCTGATGTCCCACTCTCGGCACCACCCACCCAATAGCCGAAGAATCTCCCGCATAGGCTTGGGACTGATTACACCCATTCTTGTTATGTACCACCTTCTATGTGTAGCGGACAAAAAATTTACCTTCTCTGACCACGGGGAGCCAGTGGCGCAATGCCAGAAAGACGGCGAACAGCTCGAGGACGTTTATGTGTTGACGAGCCAAGGAGGCTGGTCAGCAAAAAACGGCCTGCCCCCGAAGAGATACAAGGTGAGCCCCCCCCCCACCCCCCCCCCCGCCCCCCAACTTAAACGAATCATGTCAGGGTGTTTGTAGGTCAAAGGTAGGCTGAATGGGACTCCTTGCTAATAGGAGTGGCAAAAGTCCACCACTGACGTTTGAGGGTAACTTCGTATTCCTGGGGAGGGAAGTGGGGTGCTTTACCATGCCCCCCCCCCCAAACAGTTTTTCATCCGGCCAGCTAAAACCACAAATTGTAACCTTATGGTCGAATCTAATATGGGACCATTCATTTTTTTCTTTTAGCGCAAAAGAATCTGTCACGCCACATTATCTTTGGTAGTGGTAGACAAGACTCAGTTGGAGTAAGGGGATGGTTTGCCACCTTATAATACTTTCTTTTTCACTTCTATCAAAAATATATATCTTTATGCACTTAATACCTCCTGTGTATGTTACAACACTTGATTTTCCTTTCATCATAACACCAAAACCTAGCAAAATCACGCATTCCTGATTTTATTCAAAATAGAAATTGGCTATTTAGGCAACCATCGGTGAAATCAAGTTTCCCGCGATTAATACTTCATTAAACAATAATATGACGTCAAAGTGGAGACATTGGAATGTTTTTGATATCAATGAAAAGAGGAGACTTTTACCAATCCACCTGTATCACAATCAAACCGGTCAAGAGGCTTGTAACTAAGAAATCCAAAGAAGGTATTAACAACACCTTTAAAATGGTTGAGGGACAAGTTTAAAGTACAATTAGCAGCTAGTGCATACTATTTTGAAAATCAAGGAATGTGTGCATCTGATCGTTTTTCCTATATGCTAATTGTGTTTGTGACCCCAAAAACATGGTAAGGACACCTCATTTGTGCTTTAGGCCAAAAATGGTGTGAGGGGGGAAAGTTATGATCCATGAGATGCCTAATAAAGGTCATTGACCTTTGACCTTGAATATATGACCAACGCAGCTGCCAGGAGGCCGCACAATTTTTTCATAATCAATTCACATTAGCCCTACCGAGAATATACAACAGACCTTTTATTAGAATTTTTCCAGGTTGAATCGCATATGGGCTCTCTACTCTCTACGTTTTCAAATGCCTGGAAGTATCTGCACCTGAATATCTTATCAATTTTAATTCACTAAGACAACCTCACACTGGACCAGTTACAAGATCTTCAATGGACAAAACTCAACTCAAACTCTTTTGGCAGAAACAAAATCGGCGATCGTGCTTTCCAAGCTGCAGCACCAAGACTATGGAACTGCCTCGCACGTAACAAAGGGGAGGCATGCTCGGTACCAAGCTTCAAAAACAACTCGTAAAATCTCACCTCTTATGGTATTAATTCTTGCTTTTTATATTTTGTTTGTTCTTGTTGTTCATTGCATAATGCGCCTTGATCTCTTAGTAAAGGCGATATATAAATCCTGTATGATGTATGTATGTATGTACACTTTAAATGGACATATTTACTTATCAAAGTAAAAATTCAGTAGCTGTGTTAATTGCAGATTTCTCCCTTTCCACATTTTGACCGGAAATATGTTCTTATTAATTATTTACTACTAAACTTCTATCGAATCTATCTAACGGCCGAGCCGAGATGCTGTTCAACATGTAGCACCAAATGTCCCTGTTTGTCATAGGTTGGGGATGTCGATGGATGCTGGATCTGAACTTTCTTTGTAATCAAGTTTTGAAAGGGCATTGGCTATCCTTATTTTTTTTATACATTGATATTCTTAAGAAAAGGTTATCTCCAAAATTGCAGTTGATGTGGATGGTAGGTTGATGTAAGCCCACAACGTTCATATCACGCTGCACCATAGGCCACCGTGTTGTATTTATGTCCATTTACAAAAATTATGAATTTTCTTTCTAGAGTAAGGTATACCTAATCTGCCACAGTAGTTTGACAAACATTCGGAACCTATCCTAGCCGCCACCATGCCCGTTCAGATTACATAGAAATCTCAAATTTAATTCATAGTTGGAAAACGAGGCTGTGTATCACAAAATAACCTATAAAACCAGAACTAGAAGTAGCTCTAGGAAGTAGTTTCCAATGTAATAAATGTCTGCCCCCCATTTATATAGCCACTTCACAAGTATCAAGCGCTTTACATTTATTCTGATGTCACTAGAATAGGTCAGCTGCTATTACAAATGCCCAAGGGCATACTTTAATAACCTTGGCGGCACTCAATGGACTAAGTCCTAACAGCTCCCCATTTTGCACCTGGGTGGAGAAGGGCCAAGCAAGTAAATGCCTTGGCCCAAGTGCACACACATGGCCTCAGCGGGACTCGAACCCACGCCATTTGGGTCATGAGTCAGTCGTTGCATCCACTGGACAACACAAGTGCACCAAATATGAACTAACATAGTCATTTTGCCACGGCTAAAGATATCGAGAAAATGATAATTACGCAATAGAAAGCATGAATGCTCCGGCTGAATAGATCCAACCTGTCTGCCATGGAAATAAACGCTCGATGTCATGCCTCCAAATTGATACTGCTAAGTAAACCACCAACATTGCACCCATAAAATATGGAATTGGCTGAAAGGGAAAAAAAAACGTTTTCATGCAAGTGATATTTTGTAAATTTAACAATCTTCTATTGCAAATATGAATTGAGGGATGTTTTTTTTTGGGGGGGGGGGGTACTTAACAACAAATGACACCATATGAGGATGTGCCACCAATAAGGGTTGCATTTCAGTCTTATGGTAATGAAGTGACCAACTTTTTCATGCACACTTTGTTATACTGTAGATGGGTCACTTTTTCAAAGTTCTGAAATGTGTTTAGAAAAATTAAGCCCAATATGGAGTCAAAAAATTGCATAAACCACTTGAAATGGTTGAAATTTATTAAACATTTAAAAAAAATGGAAAATTTATATTAAGTTTGGCCTAAAATCTGCCTCTCCAGCATAGAGCATATATGATTCCATTTTTGTGGGATTGATTTAAAGATGTGGTCATAAACCTTCAGACTCTTGTTTGGAGGTAACTCCCCACCCAGAGGGGGTTTTGAACCAATCCCATAATGCAGGCAATATGCCAATACTATACTGTACAAAACTCATGTCAGTAATTGGCCATTCTTCGGGATGTAAAACACCTGACTAAACTTTATTTGGCCTCCATGACAAACAAATAATCAAACAAAACTGTAGACTGCGCTTTGACCAATTTCACTGAGAATTGTTCACTATCAAATGGAGTTTGGAAAGTGCCATAACTTATTGAGCAATGACTATGAAATTTCAATAAGGAAAATAAAATTGAGAAAAACCAACTGTAGAATCAAAAAATTGCCATTGCAATAATGCAAGCATGATATTTTGTCTTTAGTCAAAGTCATGTGATGTGTAGGCGTGTGAAAGTCGATGTTAGGTTTCCTGTAACCCGCCCGTGTTACGATTTTCTGCCCGTGTTTGGAATGCTGAACCCTACAAAGTTTCATTATTTTGTATTTAAAAGAAAATATCAAGGTTTCTTATGGTGAATCACTCTTGTGGCTGTGATTTGAGTAGATTTTAAAATCAAAGGAGAGTTACCAAAAGCATTTTTAAATGGTAGGGTGGTGTTTGACACAATATGTAGCTAGTAAGAGCTTGTCGAAGGTTGGTGAAATGGCCAAAATAAATGAATAATGAAAAATGAAATAGTTGCCTCATTATGATTCGCAAAAAAATTTACAGGAAAAACATAACCATTGACTTTCCATTGGCCTTATGGCATACGGCACAGGTTGACAAACTACCTTCCTTATCACAATGTATACACAAATGGCTTCATGCCATAATTTCTATGTATGTTTGTTAGTATCATTGATGTAAGGCAAGAGAGGGTGTTTTGAAACCAATCCCATATGGCATGTAATATGCTATACTGTATGGTATAAACACACAGTACTTAGGGATAAAAAGTGTTAAAACAGAATTTAAGAACCATAAGGCATTTCATGATTCAAGCTAAAAATTCTCGAAAGACTAAGGCTTGTGGGCTAAAAAAATTAGCATAAAAGTAGGGGTTTTAATGTGTTAAGAATAGGATTTTGTGCGGATCACATTGACCAGTTTGAGATGGTGCCTTGTGGGATGAATCAATACACCCGATGGGTTTATTCCCATCAATGGACATTGGTCTCAATATAAACAGCAAAATGCTGTGTTGATGCTTCTGAAATTTACACATTATGATAATAGTGTCAGAGGGCTGGTATCTTTCATCATGTGATGTAGGGCAAAATTATCAGAGTTGAGCATGTTACAGGGTGTATCAGCTAAATGTTAACCCCCAACACTATGCTCTCTTACAAGTGTTCTCACTGGTGTTAGGCAAAAAATGAAAATTTGTCTCAGCTTTCAGAGCGCATTGCCTTTAAAATTTAGATTTGGCATGTGACACTAAAGCTAAATCTAAAACACCCAATCAGCGTACAAGGGTGAGGTGGCTACAGTGGTGTTTCAAAATCAGTCTCTCTTCGTTTAAGCGTATGTATGCAGATTTGGTGCGGTGACCCATGAAATATATACGCTGTATTCACGGCAATATCTGTTATACGACCCACTTTTCCCGGCCAAAACATTAATGTACAAAAGTATAGCTTTATCAATTGCAATGTATTGGTCGGGAGAGAGTGGGCAGTGAACACGAGAATGCCTATTTCACTTCACTTCGGTTGTTGCTGCATGCTGGGATCCGGGATGATCATATAGTTGCATGAATTATGCGGACGAGGTTGAGAATAAAAACTACAGCGACTCTTAAAAGTATAGCTTTTTTCTTGAGGCTTGGCACAACATAAAGCGAGACACGGGGGTGGGGAAGTTTTGCCGAAAAAATGTTAACTTACGGAAGTTACGGGTGCGATTATGGTTTCATGGGAAAATGAGAAATATTTGCAGTGGGATATAAGGGGAACATACGAAACTGAGGAATTATGCCGAAAGAGAGAGAAGGAGAGAGGAGAGGGAGAGAGAAAAATTAGGAAGATGGTATGTTGAGAGAGGGGATGGGTGTATGAGGGAAATAAGAAACTTAGAACAAACTTAGGCCTAAGCCTAAGAAAGTGAGTATTAGAATTTAAGACAAGTCTCACACAATTGTGTTCATTATCGTATGTCCATCTTACAAATATGTCAACATTTTTAACAAACCAGCCTTAATAAAAATAAATATTGAAGAATAAAATAGATTTCTTATTTTAAAGGACATATCCTGACAACATTATACAGGCTCCCAAGAAAGCCTAGATGTTGTCAAAAAATGTTCAAGTATTATAAATAACCACATTGTTGCAATGAGACATGTTCAGAACAACACACAGCTACAATAAAAAACTACAGAGATAAGCTGATAAACAGTTCCTAACTTACAAAATACACATCATACATGATGAACCAGATGCATCCACCAATCCATGTATCAAACAGATGGACTTCTTAATTATAACACAGGTCAGAGTAAAAGCCCACACTACAAAGTTACAAAGCATTATACTGTTAATTAGTTATACTTACAATAACCCATCATACACTGTGATGACACAATAGTTCATCACCAGTCCATGTATCAAGCAACGAATGACCAATTTCAAAACCTTCAATTACTGCCAACAACAACCACATCACAACATTACAAACATAAGATCCCTATGAAAAAGCCAAGAAACTACCCAATATTGAACATTCGGCCAAATCTAATACAGGCCCTATGGATGGCCTTATTCTTAATGAAATAAGAAATATACTTGTTACACATTATACTCATACAAGTAATTTGCTTGAAAAAATGGCCTTAAGCTGTAACACATATACTTACCAGTTATATATATCTATCACCACCATGAAAACACACCGTTTCAACTACACTTGATCTCATCTTATAATATACAGAGCGCCTTATATAGCTACAACTGCATCACTGTGGAATATTAGACAAGTTGCCCCTGCTACATTAGGCAGAGTGGGACTATCTAAAAACGCCGAAACCCAGAGGGGTCCCTTTCAGTCGCCTTTTACGACATGCATGGACAGACAGCTGGACTATTCTAAACCCCCAAACCCCAGAGGGCCTACCTAAGTTAGAATACGAAGTTGCCGATGCAATCCTGGCTTTATGGTAGAAAGGACCTGTGGGTGTACTGGAGTTTTGCTTGGAGTTAAGAGAAGTAATGCTGGAACCAGAAGGTGGGGTGGTGATGTTTTTTTCCCGTTTTCTCTGACGGCCGGAGAACCACAATTTACCGAACTTATGTATATTGAAGAACCGATACACACAATTACATGTGCGGAGCATTGTCCGTCGCATTAGAGTCCTTGGAAAATTAAACATCCAAACACTTCTTTTACCATTCTTCTCTTTATGTCACCTATATACAGGACTGCAATTTATCCTTACACCTCTCTCGACTCCAGACAAAGCTCTCTTTAAATTCGGCACTCAATATCCAAGCTATATATTGACCATCAGTGACTAGCTTTTGCACTGCATGCATAACACACCACCACATGTCTAGCACATGTGCTCGAAGCCTCCCATTCACAGGAAACATGGTATCAGTGACACAAAACAATGGCCATACTTAGCACACCCCAATTAAGCTTCCAAACCGTCACTTCTAGTACCACCTACTGTATGGATATTACTATTGCAATATACTGTAATATCAAAAAGTAACATTGTATATTTAATACAAATTTTAAAACAATATTATAGGCCCAAAATACCTATTTTGCACATTATTACACCTGACAACAGACCTGCCTTCCCCCGATGAAAAGACTGTGTCCTTTCTAACTAATGAAATAGCCGGGTAAGGCCTATTAAAAACCATTTATCAATATACATACGAAATAATTCAGGAAATCTGTCATTTTAGTTGCAAAATGACAAGTCCTTCAATGTCGAATAACACAGAGTCAATTACAAGTCCATACATCCATTACGGAAAATGAAGATCACCTCTCAGATTGCATCTATGTCGACCGGAGTGCATAGTGAGACTTCCGCTGGTAAATGTCAATACTGGAAGATTCTGTCGAGGATTTGAGAGAAGAGGAAATTGTCCAATTACAGGTAGAAATGTTTTCAACAGAAACGTTTCCAAATAAAATAAATACTCCAAATTCATCTTTAGGGCGTTAGGGTTTTTGACATGACAGGCAAATTAACAATTAAAACAGTCCAATACATGTACAAGTCTCCATGACTTGAAAATATAAAAATATTTGTCACACCCACAGTTGTGTAAATAAGTCATCACAGATGCATGGAAATCTTAATTGTTCCCTAACAATCTTAGGACTTAGAATACAGTATTATCATTTATAAAGTTGTGGATAAAATACAAATATTATGTTAACACATTCACTGCCTAATGGGATACCAAGCACATATTTGACACTATAACTATTTGCTCTACTGTGAAGCCCCATTGCATTACCATTTGCTACCTTACGGTACTCTACATCAAATGTGAACTGCTGACAGTAATAAGAACCATTCTATCAAAACGTTAGTTGTACATTGGACAGCCTAGCCAATTTTCAGTGCTGATGTGATCGTCAATGTTCTGAAATGAGTAGCCTATCAAGTAGATTCTAAGTTCTGGAAAACTGCCCAAACAATGCCAACTTCCTTTTCAGGGACACTGTATCGTTCTTCGGCTGCCGATAATTTCCTGCTAAAGAATACAATAGGTATGTTCTGTTCCTTCACTGTCAATTTGAATCAGCACAGCGCCAATGCCAAAATTTGAGGGCTGTCTGTACAATAAATTGCATATCAAAATCAGGTGTTGCCCAGAATAGAAGAATAGGTGCTGTGGTCCCAAACAACGCTTTGAGCACCTGAAATGCATCCTCACATTCGGGATCCATACTACATTGTTTGCGAAAACTTTTTCTTGGTCAGATCAGTGAGCGGTTTTGCAATGACTGCGTAGTTCCTAATGAATGTCCGATAATAGCCAGTAAGGCCTAGAAATAGAAAGCCCTCCACATTTTTAGTGATGGGACGAGGAAAGGAAAATTACAACAGCCTCAATTGTGTTATGCATCGGGCGTAAGATTGCCATTTCCAATTCACAATGACCCAAGTATTCAACTTGTGTTTGGCAACTTTGCACTTCGCCGGCTTTTAAAGTAAGTCTGCTTCCAAAAGTTAACTGAAATACCATGCAAGTGAGCTACATATCCTTCCAAGATTGACTCTATAGATGCAAATGTTATCAAATATGCCACATGCAAAATCTCATGACAATTAGTGATGGGCCGATCTTGATCGGCAGATCGGAAATCTGGCCGATTTTGGCCGAATTCTACTAAATCGGGATCGGGAGAAAGGTCATCATCTAACGATCTACCTCACCGAACTCCCAAACTGACAATTAAAAAAGCCCAAAGTTTACTCAAATACAACAACAGATTTTTAACGCGTACCATTTATATTTTCTATGTGACTACTACAATTAGTCATTATAAATGCGCTGCCATCATTTACCGCAAGATCCCATGGTTTTTTTGTTTTTTTTTTTGTTGTTTTTGTTTTTTTTACACTGTAGATTAACTTTAGTACTTTTGGATTTTACGCATACTTCCGAACGGGAGGTTTTCCTGCGGGTGAAGATCCTCCAAAATACATGGAAAATTCCATCAAAATCAGACGGAAATGAGATGCGTTTAAAAGAGTCAGTGCAGCCATGTATGAATCCATACCGAGTGTATGAAAAGAGACTCCAGTGTGTTTCCTCATACGTTTAATTCATCAGTATATATGTAAATGCTGGTCATTATTATTAAAAATTCATGTTTTGATCATTTGATAATATTTAAATCTCACCATTATTTAAAGTACAAAACAGACTTCATCAACAATAATATTCCAAACATAAACTTTATCACAAAATTTCCCACGACTTAGCCAGTGAGCACGCAGTCACGCGTAAAGTTGTCAGATTGTGGCACACACACTAGCTCACAACTTGCCGTGACTCCCAAGTATGGCGAATAGCGGTGCACGAGTAATCCAATGTTTTATGGTGAAATGGACATATAGAAATTCAAATTCAGTTACAACGATTCTTGAAATATATGAAAAGATGTATGATATCAAATTTATATTAAAAATTTACTTGAAAAACATGTTTTTTAGATCGTTTTGTCGACCAATTTTTACTATTATTTTTGCTTGCAACTAAACATGACAACACCTATAAATTTACCGATTCAACATATTTAAAAATTCACCAGAAGGACAGGTTTATGTTTCACCTTTCGTAAAAATGTTTCATTTTAAGTGGAAAATTGGATGAGAAAACTAAGGACACGGGTGACATCACGGATAGTGTGTTTTGTTAAAACAAAAACCTCAAATTAAGCTAATCGATTGCTTTTAAGCGTGACGAATGGTTGATTAATGTGCGAATCTAAAGCGTGTGTGTGCTGCGTAATGGTAAAATAATGCGCTGCTTACGCACGTAATGCACAACGCTGTGCGCGCCGTTTTTGTTCATTTTGTTGTTCGGTTAATAGGGGGAAGCATGAATACAGTCCAATTTTGGTGAATCTGGGGCCTACTTTTGAACCGTGTTTCATGCCAAGGAAAAAATTGGCCCACAAAAAAGAAAATGCAAAGTTAAAAAAAACAAAAAAACCGAAATATTTTAAAAAATTACCATGCTCGTAACATTCAAAACTTTTGGAGAAAGTTAAGACCACGGATTAGAAAAATAGCTGTCGGAATATTTCTGAAATGCTGATTTCTTTTTTTAAAGTTAATTTCACTTTAAATTTTGATTAAATATAATCAAATTTGATAGTAGATATGCCAACCTTCTACAGAGACATATTGGCCATCACTTATGGTCCAACAACATGCAGCCGAGTATATGTGGTCAAAACAATAGGAAAACGACCATTTACGAAAATTTCCGAGTAAATGCCTAGTTTGCATTTGGCAAGATCTTGCACAGACGCGTGATAAGAAAACGGAGGTCAAAAGCGTCTACACGGTGACACTTAGTACTGGACTGTAGCTGTAAAAAAACCTCCACTGAGTCAGGACAAACCGTCGCCGAGTAGGACCTCTCAGCACGCGAGTGCCACGTGCCATGCTTGATAAAATAATAGCTGCACGTGGGGGCATTAATTGATTTGATACACCTAGCGCGGAACTGCATCAGCATGGGCGATGATAGGGCTTATGTACTCTCAAATTGCATGGATTAATTAATAAAATGATTTACTTGAAAAGCGTCGAATTGGAAAGTAGGCTCAAAACTGGGCATTCCACAAATTTATATGGTTAAGTACAATTTAGAATATTAAAAGAAAATAAAATGCTAAACAACTGGTGCAATTTGCGGGTGCGACACTGGTATAGCATCAAATAGGCTAATTGTCATTAACTTGACGCCGACATCGGATGCACTGGGAAAGTTAACAGAATAGACTTGCCGGGGTATATATTATTACATTTTATTTGGGCTTGTCTTGTATTGACATGGAAAATTTTTTTTTTAACCCCCCCAAATAAATCGTCATAGTTACATCTATAAATGCTCTTGAAACTAAAGCTTAGACCAAGAAAACATGCTATTACTCCGATAGGAAACATTTGCCCTGGCTTTGAAAATTAATCAATTGAAATCTGAATCGGGGATAGGTCGGCCCCGATCTGTCAATTTTCTGTTCGGAGATGGCGTTCCGATCTTGTTTTGAATCGGCCATCACTAATGACAATCACGAACACATAATCCATAAGTGTGACATGTGTGCTAATCTGTTTTGCAACCAAATGGTAATGACAGCTTGTAAACTGAATTTACCAAAAGCAGTGACAAAACTACAGCAATCACGAGATCGATCGGAAGTGGAATTTGTAGAACCCTTTGGTCAAATCTAAGAGTGTGGTAATATAATTAGCAGCACCACTTTGTTCAAGAATATATTTCATCTATATAGCACTTTGTAGGATCAAATTTGGATTTCTGTTCAATGCTCTATCTCTTGAAACAAAATCAACCGATCCATCAGGTTTGGGCACCTCCACAATAGGCGTGCATATTCAATTGTTGGTTACGTTCAATTAATGCCTAGTTCTAGCTACGATCAAAGTTCGTTCTTTGATGGCTCACGCCTTGGACTGGGGGCATTCTTGTAGGCCACTGGCCGTACAGGTCTGTGACGATTAGATCAATATGATGTTCAACCAACGTGTACGACCAGGTACATAAGAAAATAACCCATCATACACAGCTAACACACCTACAATTTTCACTTCTTGAGTGAGATTCAGTTAATTCTGACGCAATATCTTAACACCATGTTTGGGTTTCACACAATTAGGGCCTACATAATCCCAAGAGTATTTGCAATTGACGTGTCAGTTACATCTTCACACATATCATTTGATTGACCTATTTCATGAACTACACCTGTAATTGTAAACACATGAGGTCAGTCGGTCACTCTCATTTCTATGTACCAACGGTTAAGTTGATTGACATGCACTACACGCACTTCTTGCACCTATCTGGGATTTCAATCCATAGTTAACCTTATCCAGACGGCGCTTAATGGCATATGGGCCACGCCATGTACTGTCGAACGTAGCGGCACTATCAGGAAAGAAGAAAGAAATACAAAGTACTTGATCACCGGGTAGAAATTCTCGCACCTGCGCATTTCGATCATAATGCTGTTTCATTTTGGCCTGACTTTTCTCAGTGTTTTTTGTTTGCATCTGCAAAAAAGATTTTGCAATTACGGTCACGCATGTGAAACAAAACTGTGAAAGGCATCCTTTGGCCTGCGTCATTCCGTATCTATCCAAGCTTGTTTGAGCACTCTAAGCGGACCTCGCACTTGTCGGCCGTACAATAATTCAAAGGGTGAGTAAACCGTTCGTTTGACAAGGCACCTCCCTGTACGAAAAAAAAAAGAAGGGGATCTATTCATCCTAGCACTTCATTTGTTCATCCGTGGTTAATGACCTGAGACAATAGTTTTCAACGTGCCATGGAAATGTTCCGTCATGCCATTCGTTGCTGGGGCCCGCGCCGAAAGAAGCAATTTGCTTAATGCCTAACTTCTCACAAATACCGCACATGACTTTAGACAGAATTTGTGCCCTGATCATGTACAATTTCTTTTGGTAGGCCGATTCTCGCAAAACACTTGGATTAGACATTGATGATAACAGAATCGGTCCTAATCTGTAGAAAGTGGGATAGCCTCGGGATTTTTTTTTTTTTTTACTAGTTGCATAGTCATATACAGTCAACAGATAAGAATTCCGTTTCCGGGAACGTGGAAGAGGTCCAACAATATCGATTCCCTATTCTCTTAAAGGCACGCAACACACAGGCAATGGGACATAAGGATACTCCGCGGTTTTGTTTACCTTGATCACATTTGAATTCTCGCATTGATCTACAATATACTTACCACTTCTTGGCAAATATTGGCCACTAAAAATGTTGTAAAATGCGAGAGCGGTTTTCTCTACCACCTGAAATGGCTCTCTGCCTTGTCATGAGCTACCTTCATGATATGAGATCGATATTTCTTTGTGAAACAACGATTGTTCAACGGTTTGCCGCTCAGAGGGGGAAACTCTCATTTTCCTCCTTTCTTGGACCATGAGCGTAGTAGCACTCCATCCCTTTCATAAGAAAAAAACACACTCTTTGTTTGTCAATATCATCACTACTCACAATACGCTCTCTCACACCAGCTAATGTTGGATCAGATCGTTGTTTTTCCACCAGCTTTTGACGAGGAACACTTAAAAATGGGCAGTGTCGTCCACTGACCTGGGTTGTCAAGTACCGGAAGTGTAACCTCAACTTCGGGTGTGTTATTTACACTAGCATGTACACTTTCAGCTGGGGAAATCAACTTTGATCAAGAATTGATACAAATTCAAACAACTCTTTTTCCGCTGCCACCCTTTGGATTTTTGTGCCCTATTCTCCCCTTTCGCCCGTTTTACTACGGCCGAGAACCACAAATATACCGCACTTTGTCTCATTGGAGAACCGATACACACATTACATGTTGCGGAGCCTTGTCCGGCCGCATTATAGTCCTTGTAAAATAGGCAGCCAAAACACGTCTTGTACATTTCATCACCTTTATTTAACATACATTCCTGACTGCTCTTTCTTACACCCCTCCCCCGACCTATCCCATACAAGACTGACTTTAAATTCGTACAACAAGAATACCAGCTTTTTTATATTGACCAATCAACATAGACTAGCTGTACATGTGCCTGCATAAACACACCACATCACATGTCTAGCACAGCACATGTTTGCCTTTATAAAGCTAGACCCTATAAAAGCCTTTCAGCAGAAAGCATGGTCAGTTCACACAATGACTATCTCTCAGGCCACACCCAATTAAAAGCTTCCAACAGGTCCACTTCTATGTCCACACTACTGTATGGATATTACTATTCAATATACTGTATACTCAAAGTACATTTTATATTTAATACAATTTTTTCAACACGATTTACTAGCCCAAAATACCTATTTTGCACATTATATCCCCTGACCACATGCCAGTCCATGACCTCTGAAAGTCATCCACATGAACCAACCCCTATTGCACCTTACCCCCAAGTCTGGTTTAAATCAACGTGCACTTTTAGAAGAAACGTTGCGAAAACCAAACCTAACAAAAACTTTAACCAAGCACCCAACACATACATACTCGATACCACATGACCTGAGGATGACCTTTGACATTGATCTATGACCTTTGACAATCAGCCCAGCATATGAAAGACAGCCCTCTGCAACCTTAACTCCAAGTTTTGGTTAAAGCAGATCAAAATTCCAGTGTTGATCCCAGTTGAAAGATTTCCCTTTCCGTGACGAACGAACGGTTTTCCACTGTGTTTACCTTTTTATGGGTCTTACTGAGGTCAACCTGTCAGTACAAAAACCCTATTTGAAATTTATTAGTACCATTTTTCGGTCACGGATCAACTGAATTTTAACTGGAATTCCCCACTGGGATATTCAAACTTTATCACTGATTTTTCAAACTGTTCCAGTTGAAAACCAGTTCAACTGGGTTCAACTGGAATTTTGACTAAATGCCAACCAAAGATTATTCCTAAAAAAAGCAATATACTTGACCCTAAGTCCCCCTGAATGACCATTTGACCTCCTTATCTGTAACCCCACATAAGGCCCCTTGACTCAATGGTAATGAGCATATACCATATGAAATTATCTATCACTGCAACGAAAAGGTACAGTAAGTTTGAGAAAGTGTCACCCGAAAGGTATCTCTAAAGTTGACACATCACACAGACGCACCAAGCTGACAAACGTGCATCCATACTTGAAATGAGTCTATCTGAATGCACTTTGAAGCCCAAAAAGGTTTTTGCAGTTGCATTGGGTAATTGGCTTTCATGTACCTATGCTCATCTATTAGTTTTGTTCTGTGTTCTTAACAGCGAAAGATTGCAACATTAACCAAATTTTTCTACCTTTCCATCCATTTTAATTAACCGTTTTTGATATATGAAATGCGATGATCATTTACTTATCTTTATTCTGTGGAAATTTCAATCGAATCAGACTCCATTTTTTTGAACACAAATGTATTAATGAATACTTTGTTAATAACTAAGCATTGTACACTGCATTGTTTATCGGAGACCTTTTTTAACCGTCAAGTGAATCATTTCAAATTCACAGGTTTAAAAGTAAACAGGTGTTTATGTAATTGTTGCACAGATCCTTTTTTGTTTTTTTGTCTTTCACTCTTTAAATTTTTTGGTTGGTCCAACTAAGAAGGACTAACATTTTGTTTGACCAATTTTTGTATTTTGCAATGGACCCCATGTAGCAATTTCGCGAGTTTGTATTTGTAAGCAAATTTGTGTGTGTGGTGTGTCTTTGTTTGGGTCCAAGGCTACCAAGAGTATTTCCTTCCCTAATATGGCCTAAAATCTGATAAAACCAACAGACTCATCAAATTGGACATGCACACATTCCATTCCTTTTCTATACCTGAGAATAATACAAGTTTTGGATACGCTATCTACAGTAAATAGCAGTGGTTGTTGGCCATTGATACATTGATACGCCTATCAATATCATACAACCTCAGAGCGTAAAATTACACTGTTTAAGTCTCTGTGACTTGTTTTTACAAAAAAAAGACTGGCCGAACAATTTAGCAGCTATTAATACAACATAATATATTTTGTATTGGATGACTGATGGTGATCCTGTCGTTCCCATTGCTCTGAAGCTGATTGATGAATACCAACTCTTACAAATTACCACTTAAATGTTTGCAAACAATTTACCCACCGGTTATTTGTGCTCAATAAAAGCTTGTAACAAGTAGCGCTTTAATGCCCTCAAAACCGACACAAACCCCTCGCTCATTCTTCACCCTTAAAGTTTCCAATTCCGGCAGGGAGCCAGTTGGTAACCGGTGATACCAATGCGAGGCAATAGGTGAGTCAACGATGCGCTGGATGGTCCCGCAGGCGCCGGGCAATGGGTCCAGTTAATCTTTGCCTAAGGGTGTGCTTTGTAGTGTCTAAATCCAACTGTAGCCATATTCCGAGTTCTCCCACAGATATCTACACCAAGTCCCAAGTGGAAGATGTATTAGGAGATGGTTCATTATAACCCCACTCACCCATCAGTGACTCATGAATGTATACCAATGATACCAGCAGTGGTATCGACCTGCACACATGTCGGAGATTTCGACTGGGTTGCATATTGTATTTCGCTAAACTGTGTGGTGGATTCATATTTGATGATCATATATTATTTCTTTTCTTTCCTTATTGATTCTGCCATGAAAACAAAGTCCCTGACATTTATTTAAACATCTAAATTTGCATTATTGAGATAAAGATAAGTCTTCTTCCAAATTTCACACTAGATACTAATGTGAAATGGTGTGCCATTTGCCTAGGCACTTAGCACTGTTTTGATGTGAGTGGTTCTTTTCAAGTACTACAGGACAGGCACATTTGGCTATTTCAATTTTGGATTTAAATGGAATATGTAGATTCAACTTGTGAAGCTTTTGACCTGTATCCATCCATAGTTTAAAAAAAATACCACTCCAAACAGATTAATAACACTTAAGTGTTTAAAACATTTTAAATTTCAAATTTTATACCCTTGTTTTATTTTTTACTGACACCTTATGCATCATTACATTAACTCTATCAATCACCTCAACCACTGTCATGGTCCATTAAGAATAACAATAAATAATTGTCGACCTATAAAGCGCTAACAACAAGTATCTAAGCGCTGTCAATATCACACAAACAGCACCAAAAAAATAGTTTCTTCTTCATCTCCATGGAATATAAACAAAATATAAACCTAATGATTTTTCACATTTCCTTTTTAAAAAAAGAAAGGTTCAGCCTATGACCAATTTGCCATCCAAACTAACTCACTCTGAAAAGTTATGTCTTCAGTCTAGTTATAAAAGTGGAAACGATTTGTGGCAATTTCCTACATCCACCGGGATGCTGTTCCACATACGGAGAGAGCTGCAAATGGAAAAGTAAGCCCGGTAGCCATACATAGTCTTACTTCGTGGACTAGCACTAAGAAGACCTTTTGATATTATCATAGTTTAGAAAAAAAAAAAATTATATTGCCCTCATCCAGATTGACCATCCAAAAAAGTATAATCTTAACTTTTTTCAATATTTGGCCAGAAAAGTGCCACCGCCGCTGCTGTCACCACCACCACCACCACCCAACCATTGTCAGTGCTACTGGTTTTTAAGATATTTGGACACAATACACAATACACATTACACCCCCAAACTTGTGTGAGGTGTTTTGTCTGAAGTTCATTTTGTATGACTATTTCTATGATCACTCAGAATGAATATGCTTGTAATGAAAGTCCAAGTGGTTTATGAGTTAGCACTAACATATGCATTTTGCACAACCAGTAGGGAGTTATTATGTTTGCAGTTTCTATTTCTACGGTTCGTTTGCTCATCTGCAAATGAACCATGCACAGAAGCAATTACCACAGCAAATATTGTCTCAATATAGTCAAGATTTTTAAATATACCATATCATCAATGATTTAAGTGCAATTATTAGCTAGCCTTTGTAACAAATCAACCAGAAATCCTTTTTAAAAAGCATGAACCGTAACTGGTGTTTATAAATCTATACTACTAAAAAATGAGATCTGTCTGTCTGTCTGTCTGTCTGTCCGGCTATGCATTTTGTTATGCTTTGACATATGGGGCTGAAATTTGGCATGAAGTTAGGGGAGGACAATCTGACGTTTGTTATCAGGTAGACGTTTCATATAGAAGTCCCATTAATGCAAAAGAGGTATTGCCGTTCATTCCATCAAGTACTACTGCACAACATCATACAGCGCATGACGGAATCAATTGTAATACCACATTTGCATCAATGGGACTTCTATATATAACGTCTACCGGTTATCGGGGTTTCATAGTGACCCAAAAGGTCAAAGATCATCTAGAGGTCAATTTGTGTAATAATGTCCATACATCAAATTTGGTCAAAAGGATGACTGACCTGAGCACAGAACAAATCTGAGGTCAAAGGTGACACACAGGTCAAAGGTTACACAAAGGGGAAATGCACTAGTTCTCACAAAAATGTCCTGTGTTCCACAGTTATGTCATGATTACAAAATCCATTGAAATTAAGATTTTTGGGGATAGCACCATTGAGCACAAGAATAATACTGTTGTTTTGTGTAAAAATTAACGTGTAAGACATTATATGAATTAGAGAATAAAGGTATTGTTTTTAGCCTCTGCCGTGTATCTGTCGTGTCATATCACACGGGCAACAGCATTATTTTAAGTAGAACAACGAGGCACAGCCGAGTTGTTTTAAGAGAATAACATTTAAATGAAAAGAAAATTGGGCATGGGAATACAGTTTTGCTGACTGAATCAGGCTTTTTAAATGTTTTAAAAAGCAAACAGATGGTGTCTCATAAGCCTCCATGTGTAACCATTTGAAATCCAGTAAAATTTACTTATTTTTAACTTTATTTTTACTCGTCAGAAAAGAAAAAAATGCTAAGTTGCAAAAAGAGGGGCCCCAAATTTGCAAATAAAAACAAAATCACATATTGCTTTAGTACTGAAACCTAAGATACTGCATTTGGAGACCTAATTGAAATTAGAGTAATACTAATTTCATTCATTTTGGATTATACAAGATACTCATATTACAAAGTTGTGACTTGATCAACCATGCATGATATGTGACATGTCATCCATATTTTATTTCGAAAATAAAAAAGGTTAAAAACTTGTCTTTATTTTGTTATTTACATCACTATTGTTGAGAAGGGTCTATGAACTGATTAATGATAACACAGGTATCAGAACCACTGAGACCATAGTGAAAACACCCAGGGCTCATATCAGGCTTTAGGTCAGATAGCACACCACCACACATATATCTTGTTGTTTTTTTCATAAGACGCACACCAGGATTGAGGAATCCCTAAAAACAGAAGGGTATTCTTCTTGTTCTTCTTTTTTGTTATAGGTGTGCTGTTCTAATGCCTTTGTCAACATGTTAGCATAAAAAGAACAAATTTTCCCCAATTTTTTGGATTTACAGCCTTTTCTTGTGCTGCTTATTTACTACAGGTATTTTGGAACTACCAAGTGCATAATTTCTCCAAAATGGCTGTGATTCCTGGGCGCTCAGCTAGCGGAAAATCGAGCCGGTTTCCACCCTCAAAATGGCTTTTTATATGGTGGCTGTGATTATCATCTGCAAGAATAAGTAGATTTTGTTTGACTCTACATGTTTTAAAGACCAGAAAGTGACAATTTTCCATGTACCTTTTAACACAGAAAATAATAGGCAGTGTATTTGGTGGTGCGCACCCGTTATGGCTCATATCAACTATTTGTGGCCCCGATGGGCAATATAAATGATAAAATACTTCAGGATTTTAAATGAAACATCAGAGCATCAAACACCATCAATTCTGGTAACCATTCCTCACTTGCTTGAATGGGTTACATAATATGTAAGATGCAGAAGTGAAGCTACTGATGATACATCTATTATTTTTTTCTGGGAAACCTTGTATAATAAGAATGAATCGGGTTCTCAACAAATAAATAGACCTGAATAACTTTATGACCCTTGCAATTTAAGTTGCAGGCAAAATACCAAACCTGATGCCAGTTGTCAATTTCCAATGCTATCCTGTGAATCTTGTTTATATCTTTGAAGACACCTAGAAATGTATATAGTACTGGGGCACAGATACAGGTCTATATTTGGCCATGTTAAAGTGACGCACATGACAACCGCTATAGTAACATACAGGCACAAGTGCAGACACACCAACCACAGTACTCACCGTTTATACATCTCTGACATTGAAATGTGACTATTATGTGGTAATTTCTTCCAACTGTGAACCTATGAAAGGTAATTACTAAATTTGGGCTGACTCATATTTCCCCTATCTTTAACTCTGGGAAAACAAGTTCAGATGCTAGTATAAATAAGGTACAGTTCAAAGAATGCGTTTTAACTCGAAATCAACCCCGGGAAATTAACGCAATCTCAAGAGCCACTGGCATGGGCTTGTAGCTTTGATATTGATCCAGATCTTATCTCTTTAATCTCAATTAATCTGTTATGATCAAAATACGTGATTGCACTCCTTTGGTTACATAACCCATGTGAGGTTTCTTGCCGCATATTAAGGGCAAAAAAGATTGGCTACCAGAACGATTTTCCTACAGGGTGTAGACGGGAGGAGTTTTCCTCCGAGCAATGCCTCTGTGAACCTCCCAAATGAGATTTCCAGATAATGTGGTAATGTGGGGGCTACAAATTAGAAATTGATCAGTGTTTAGAGCATGGTAATGGGTCTAAAATGTTCAGGGATTTGCACGGAGCCTGTGATCACCTTCACAGTGTGCCGCTCACTGAAAACAAACAAGGAACGCTTGAGGGTATATAGGTTCTAATATTGCGTTAGACCAACTGAACATGCAATGCAATCT
Source organism: Ophioderma brevispina (assembly GCA_023653785.1). Classification (NCBI taxonomy): domain Eukaryota; kingdom Metazoa; phylum Echinodermata; class Ophiuroidea; order Amphilepidida; family Ophiodermatidae; genus Ophioderma; species Ophioderma brevispina. The sequence goes on along the minus strand of JAMKCH010058888.1, from coordinate 48,712 downwards.
GTCGGGTAGAATGTGGAGCAAAAGAATATCTTTCTACCCACAAACTGATCCTGATTTCAAAAACATACAAACAGAAAAAATGATAAAGCAACTGTCACATGACTTTATAGATGTTCAGCATGATGAATTTCAGTGATTTTTTTCCCAAGTTTCAAAATCAAACCAATGAGCTCGGTATCTAGCCAAATGTGGTTTCTTCCATTTCAGATTGAGCCCTTTTTGCATAGTTGACTGGGAAATGGCAGCAAGCAAACGGACAGAACTAAGGATAGAATTGAGTTTGAGCAAAATTTTAAAAAAACTTGGAGTAGATTTAGTCCAAAAGCCACAAGCATATATAATGATGTTGAATCAATTTCCTGTAACAATATTTTTGAAGAGTTGGAAGCACACTTTATATGTGATGCATGTCAGGATGCAACTATTCATCAAATTTTTGTGTTGCCTGCTTTAGCATGAAGACTGCCATAGATTATCGGCTTATTCCAGCCCGCCAGGAACCTACCTGGGACAATTACCCATCTTCTCTGTATTGTGCAATAAATAAATTGCTAATTTTTTTTTGGCTTGGTCCTTGGGGTTATCCCCTTTATCTTTTTGTGTTTTGTCTTTGTGGTCATTCATTATTTTTTTGTTCACCTGTTTTTATATTGTTCCCTTTTCCCTGAATTCATCCCACTAAAATGGAGAATTGTTCTGGGTTTTTTAACTACTCCTTTATTGTGTATTCTATTACCTCTCTGCTTGCTCATTATTGAGAATGCAGCATTCTGATTGGTCAGTTTAACTGCCCATTATTCCTGCAATAATGGGTCGTGGAATATATTTTCTCATTATATCACCGCGTTTTTTCGGTAATAGAATAGAAATAAGGGTTTTTCAATTATTATTGATGGGCTCAAAATGTATCCTCCCTTCCTTCCTCCAGTATCGGCCACGGCAAAAAATAAACCTCCTGGACTCGTCTGCGCTCGTCCTTATTGATGTTTTTACTTGCCTCGTACACATTATTCGTCTCCAAAGGAATACTGGCTCACAACCCTTTATTTTTCGTAATTTTAATTTTATCGTTTGTACAATGCTTAATAGTGATATAATGTCAGGGTGTTATCTAATACATTGAAAAATCATTACAAACACCAAAAAGCCCAGGGTTTTCCGAACAACAATGGTGGTGTTCCTTGTGGAATGTCCTTAGTGTCTTTTAAAAAGACATAGTTGCTTGGATGCATCGATGTTACTTTCTGGAAGCACTATTATGTAACATGTTTGAACCCCTAATTCCATCACATTATTTGTTGGGTTTTTTTTTAACATTGTGTACTATGACTATATGGCTCTTTAGATAGTAAGCATGAATCCTCATGATCATGAAAGCTTGTAGGAGTTATTCAAAATTCAGCAGCGTTGCAACATAGTTTTCACAAGAGAACACTGATCGTTAAATCATCAATATGACAGCTTACCATTCACGCATATGTATGCTAACCAAACTCCATTCCTAATCCCATCTCTTGGTCATCTCCTGAGTGATGACTCAAAGACAAGAACTAATCCCATTTTGTTTATAATCACAATCACACCACTCTGCTACAAACAACGGCCCTGGTCACTCTCTATATTTTCCATCAGATGAACTCTCGAAGTATCATTGCTCAAAGTGAAACTCTACACCAATGTTAATTTCACTTCAGCCATGTTGTCATAACATCGCGTTTCCTTAAGAACTAATAAGTCACCATCTGGTTTGCTCTGGGCTAGAGCAGCGGGGAAAAAAGAACAGAGGTCACAAATGCGAGCAATGGGGGAATAAATCTCAACGATCAACTCACACTCACAACTCACTTTTTGTACCAATAATTACAAATCGATTGTTCTTCATTTCTCTGCTCTGCATGTTAAGACAATTACCAACCTTCTAGCAGCACACAGCCTTCCTTGATTTTGAGGATAAGTGGGGCTAAAGCCCAGATGCACAGGAAATTTTGGTCGCGTGTTGCAAAGCAAGGGTGTGTGAAGAGAGGATCTCCAGGGTAATTTGGTTTCAATTGATTTGAAGTTTGGCTGGTGTGCAAGTAATAAGAAACACAAAAGTTGGGAATGCCAAATCATAATTTAAACTCCGTTTGAGCTCACCTCCCGGGCCGGTCGTCCACCAAAAAGCCGCACCTATGGTACCAGAAAAGAACAATCGGTAAACTTGTCCCACCCTGGGGGCAAAATAACGGCGGCCCCCATACTTTATAACTTTAGTGTCAATGATACCATATGCAACAGCTTGAAGAGGGTGGGGAAGGGGGTATTAGCTACTCTCTAAGTGCACACCAGCCAAATTCACAACACCTATCCAAACAATTAAAAACATTTGGTCATCACTGTAAGTGGTACCAGTTGTCAGTGACTCACATTTGCCTGTAATGCCCTGGTATTTGTATCTGGTAAATGATCTCCCCAAGCAGTTGTCTCACCGAAAACAAGGTGCGCTGGGTATCCATGTCTCATGTCCCTCGTAGGTGGCATTGGTGGTGTAAATAATCAAAACGTGAATTAAATGTCAGGTACTAGCTGTGGAAATCTTCTATGCAGTCCATTACCTGAAATAACAACACTTGTACTGCCCCAGTTCTGAATTAAATGCTTCTGGGGGATTTTTGTTAAGGCATTTTTATTCAAAAGAATAATTTTCATATGAAATGGATACAAAAGAACAAATGAATGAAATTGAAATTGTGAATTCTGATGCCATGATGGCCTGGTACTACTTTGATTTCACACATTTTGTATTCAAAACATTACGGAGTAAATTTTGGCAACTGTATCGGGCTATAATACCACCTCTGTTTGTACACTGTAACACCTCGTCGCAAATGACGGTGGCTTGTATCCCCAGGTTTTAAAAGTCTCCGATCACAGCATAACCATGACATCAGCAGCCACATTGAATGCAAAATGATGAATACTGTTCTTCTAAAGGGCAACACAATGTGGTAGGTGATAGGATGTAACTAACTGTAATGTTCTGTTGACATACATGGACTCATTCAACTTTAAAGATTCATCTACCCATTTTTATTATGTAAAACCTTAGCATATTAACTGATCCATCCCGGTAAACTGATAGCAACATGAGGCCCGTTAGCTGATGGAGAGGAATTGATTCCGGGTCATAAAATGTAGTCCCACTTGTCTGTAACAACCTTGAAAGTGTGATTTTCAGTTTTCTACATAATACTGTATTTAAGTAGATGGTTTCTAGAGATTTTAAATCAAGCTGGATGACCCTCTCATGAAATGACCATCCCGTGTTGTATCATATTTATGGGTTTCCCATCTAAAGCCCAAATCCCCTGGGCTAAATATTCCATAGGTAAATTTGCAAAAAGTAATGTTTTTATTTTACTCAAAAAGTGGTAACTACTAAATTTGTAAATTTAGGTATCAAAATGCACCCTCCTATCGATGAAAGTCCCCCCAAAATATGTTTACCTTACCATCCATCTGGGCCCATAAAAGCCATAGTTTTTGATTTTCCGTTTATTAAATCACTTTTGTCATTGGGTGGGGTGTGAAAAGGGGCATTTTATAAAAATCTGCCTCTTTTTTGCATCCCACAATCACCAGCAAATCAGGGCTTTACGAGATGGAAATGCATGTCCCCGCAACTGAAAAAAATAAAGACATAAAACGCTGCTGCAAATCCCTCATGCTTATCATTTAAAACTGTCTTGGATCCTCATATTTACCCTTTTTTACAAACTTTCCTAGATTTTTGCAGGTTATTACCACGTAATGATTATCCTTAACACTTGCCCTGTCTTAAAAATGGAAGTTCTAAATTTAAAATTGACTAGCTTGATAAAGCATTGGTGGATGAAAAAGTTAGTTTGTTTACAATTAGTAAACCCTTGGCCCATATATTAAGCTTTTCAAATGCTGAAGAGTCCCCCCCCCCCCCCCAAGAATCACTAGCACACTGCTTTTAAAAGTCCCATTTTTTGTTTTGCTTTTTGCTTTTTTTTAACTAGTTCCATTCATTACTGGAAATAAGCATGTGGTGATTAAATCACAATTTCTTTGTTTGTTACTTAAAGAGTTAATCATGCGAAAACCATGCATATTTCTCAAATATCCTGGGAAGAAAGGGGTCACAATTTGAAACCATAATGAATTGTAGACCTCTACCCCAAAACTTCCATGAAAAAATGGCTTAAAAAAATCACAGTGTCTCTGACCTCCTTCGTATGAGAGAGTTAAAAATCACTAATTTACATGAAAATATTGGTGTTTTTGAAATACACCAATCTCATTATATGTATGAGAGTGTGAAAACGCTTAAAAGGAAAACACCCACTAAGAAGTTTGTGAGAATCTTAATAAGATTCTATAAGCACATGCCTTCACAAAACTTCTTTGGTGGTCAATAGTTTGTTAAATATTTAAAAAAAAAAAAAAAAAAATTTCCCCTTTTTTTTGGGCCAAAAAAATTGGTAAATTTAGGGAAACCACGACTGACTTGGTCAGCAGTTTTGAAATTTTTTTTTTGAGACGTGACTAGAGAGGAGAGATATGGTTCCCAATCTTATAAGTAAAATAAAAAATCATTTGTGCTTTGAACATCTATATAGAAACACCACGTTGTATATTGGTGTTTTTTTTATAACTTAAGATTCATTCAGTGTTAGAGGTGACATTGTAAGATGTACACTGAGTAAATACTTTAAGAGTTCTTTGAAGAAGAATATTTGATAATTTTTTTGGGGTCAAATTTATTAAGAGCGTCTAGAATTGTCTAAATGTTAAAATAGGTATGTATTCAGTGTTCTGGAACAACTTTTAACCATATTTAGCCAAAATTGATCAATTTCCATTGAAAGTAGGGCATGAAACGCGCTAGTTATCATACATAGTTTTGGACAGAATGAAAAAACAAAAAAACTACTTAAAAAACGTATCAGATCCCCCTGCCCCCTTCCCGTGAGCAAAGTATGCAAATTGCTCATTAATAGGCACAACTAGTAATGACACGGTGCTAAGTATGTTTGTAAGCAACCTGTACCCCCCATATACCAATTTCATCAATTTTGACCTTGAATCTGGCAAAGAAAGTGCACAGTTGTTAGTCAATGAACCAATGCAGAGCAATATACAGCTAATATCATTAATAATCACAAATAATTAAGGAACCAGTTAGCAATGGATTGTGCAGCATCCCACAAATATCTATACCAAATTTTCATTATATGCAAAGGTGGGATCTCGTATTAGTTCACATACCTTTTTAGAAACGAGCAATCAGAGCAAATATGCAAATGAAATCTCATTAATGATGCATAAATAATGACACTAGGGCAAGCGTATTACTGGCATTCACCCTACCCAAAACCATGCTTCCTCCTCCTCTTTTTCAAATATTTGTGAGATCTGGTAGAAGTTCAACACCTTTTTGGTAATGAGCCAATCAGAAGCAAATATGCAAAGAGCTCATTATATGCACAAAATAATGATGACACAGAGAATGGGTATACTTGTCATGCAACCCGCATAATCCACATACCAAGTTTTTTTCGTCAAATTTGGAAGACTGGATCTGTAAAGTGCACTTTATTAGTAATGAGCCAATCGGAGCAAATAGGCAAAATAGAGTTAACTAATATGTACAATAATTATGACACAGTGCATGGTGCGTATTACGTGCAAGAATCCACCACTACCCACATAACCAAGTTTCATCATATTTAAATATTGGGATCTGGTAATAGGTGTGTATTTTTTTTTAGTCATTAACCTGGTTTGAAAGTGCAGTTAGAAGGTTAATAGAGCTTTTGCACATTATTCCTGGGGAATAACATTGGGAAAACTTGGGAAGGGAGAGTAGAGAGATTTTTAACCAAACACATTTTCAGGGGAATAGGAGCAAAAAGTTCGAAAATTGTACAGAGTAAGGACCTTTGCTTTTGCCGTACATGTCTGTGGACCTGTCCCTGTAAACAGTACGTCTTGTAAATACTAAGGTAATATGTGCAAGTGTCATTTGAAGATTAGATCAGGGTCTGAACGGTTACGATGGAGCCCGATGCACACGCTGACGCAGATTTCACTATGACAAAATTTCACCTTCTGCTAAAAGACCATGGAGATTGAAAAATTTAAGAAGTTGTTCCATACCAGAGTCCCTTATTGTAATTAAAACAAGCACAAAGGTCTCTCTCCTCTCTAGTGAGTGATCTTGGAAAGCAACTTGAAGAAACAAATACCAAATCAAACCGGTTTGGCAGAGATATGGTCCCTCCGGGCTCACAGTCCGGACATAATGGCGTAAATCCCGGGGGGGTTGTGGGGGGGATATTCCCCCCCAATATTTTGATGAAGGGGGGATGGTCAATAACGATCATCCCCCTCCCCCCCCCCCCCGTGATGCCTTCATGCGTTTTTTGCAAAAATTAACCTCATATGTTTAAACCAGTTTAAAGTTTTAAAAATGGTAAATTCCTTTTTCATCCGCGGGCCTTTAGCGCCGCATTTTTCTAATTACATCACATTTCGATTTAGCTTCTAAAAAATGGCATAGTTTTTTTTAGCGCGCTTTTGCACGCAACATGTGCTAGTAATGGATCTTTTTTCGGCAAACCACCAAACCACCAAAACCACCCCCCGTGTCAATCATTAATAAATTTTCAAACACCCTTCTCCCTCCCCCAATGTTCCCAAAAAGAAATTTACGCCACTGGTCCGGGAACAATGGTGAACAATTGGGCACTCGATTATTCACGTAACATTAAGTTTCACGCTTTTGAATTCCGTGTCCGTCTATGTAGCCCGGACTATGATACCTGCCGACTATGATTGATTTCACACCGGCCATTGCATCTTCTTCTGGACTGTTGTTCGCATGCACTGAACCTGGATTCATCAGAACATTTGAAGACAATAATGCCTGGAGACATTTAGACACAGGGAAACATGATCTGCATGTAGAGTAAGCTTATGACAAATAAAGAAGACTTGGGTACAATGTTTTCATCTGGTCTATACATTTCATGCACCACTTTCCTTAAGGCTTCTGACCCTGCAATCAAAGTTGAAAGTGCCCAGATAAACACTTTTGCTGAAACAAGGCCAGGAAATGCAAATGCGTGTCCTAGAAAAAATATAATTAAAATATCGCGGTCCTCGTTACTGTTAGTGGTTGCATGCCGTCGTAGTTTGTAAATGATGGGCCTCATATTATCTTTGAACTTGACACGTGACCTATGACCTCATCAACACATGAGGGTTTGGGCATGTAATTCCCTAAACAATGTTTGGTTCCAATAGAACGTCAACTTTTCAATTCATGGCATTTTCAGCTTACAACTTGACCTAGCATGAAACCTTTTTACTTTGGGGGGGGTATTTGATGCTTTGACCAGGTAATGTGACCTTCACCATCATCAAAAAATGAGGGATCCCCATTTCCACCTATGCCCCTAAGTTTGGGTTAAATAAATCATTGAAGTATGCGGATATTACAGTAAAAATGTTAATCTTTTTCACAACACCAGACTTACAATCAACAACAGACTTCAACAACAACAGTGTACAGTGTTCCCTATTGTCTTCCTGCCCTAATTCAGGTAACCAAAAAAGGAAGACATTTGGTTGCTTATTTTCTAGCTACTACCAGGGGATAAAATTTATTGTAATCACCATTGAGTGTAAGGAAAATCTGCAGAAACACCGATAAACCATGATACATGTCCAACTTCAAGGAAGTGGTTTCTAGGTACATCGAAGGAGAGCACATGATTTATGTCTTTTAAGGTAGGGCCCAGGCTTGATCTTTGTGACCAAGACAAATTTATTTTTAAACCACTGACCATCAGAAACAAGGCCAACAAAATTTATCTTGTTTGGCTTAAAATCACTTTTTTAGAAGAAGAGCACTCCACTTTGCTAAACTAGAAACACTGCTTGAATGGACTTGACCATGTTTTATGATGGTGTCATTGTTGAAGTTTCTTGGGTGAAAGTAATTCAAAATGTGAATGTGCTGAAACTTAGGGGGTTTAAGTAAACTGTAATTAAATGACATGAAAAATCGGTGATAAACATGCAATTTTGGTTATGACCAGATATTATATCTAGAAACAATGGGAATTTTTTAAGCGAGTGAGGAGAGTTTCATCATAGTGATGCTTTTGGACCAAAATTGACTGAAAATTGCTGACCCCCTTCTTCTGGGTTCTGATGGTTTCTCGTATATAAGCTCTTAAAAAGTAATATAAATAAAACAAACAAAAAAACACTGAAATTAAAAAAAAAAACATCAAAAAATCAGATCTTGGCATGTCTGTACCAAGTATAGGTATCCTACCGGTACCGTCCCTTCTCTTACTGTCGGGTACCCATGCGCGTTGGAGGACGCGAAAAAAGGGGGTGTTTCCTCAATCAATTTTGCGAATTTTATTTTTCGCGAATTAAACAAAAAGGTATTTTTTCAGTTTGGAAAGTTCCCGAAATTTGAAAAGGGGTAGGTGGCACGGCACCGTCGCAGAAAAACACTATTTAATAAAGTATATTTTGTCAGTGTTTCGAATGGATATCAACAAAGAAAAGTATCAATTATCAAATCTTCAGCTGACGAATAGGCCTTACTGATATATTTTGTCATTTCGTTATTTGTGTTTCATTGATGTATTTACCATAGTTCGTGTTGGTTTGAAAAGGGTGGTAAATTAAAAATCATTCATGATACGCGAAAAAAAAGGGGGTATATTTTAGCCCTAAAAATCATTGATTTTGCCAAAAAAGGGGGTGTGTTTTAAAACCAAAAAATGCGAAAAGGGGGTGTTTTCAGTTCCTAAGAAAAGAGCATGGGTACCCGGACAGTACGAGGAGTGATGGAGACGTGGGTATCCTACAATAATTACAAGAACCAAAAGGCAACCTAATAAGGACATTATTATATTTGTAGGAATCCAATGGGAAAATATTGGATCCAAAACATAATAATGATTAAATTGGATGATATACGCCCAATATTTAATTGGTTGCGCTATGAGTTTTAAAAAATATTGGGCTGGACTACGTCTCACCACTATTTTTGTAACTATAGTTCGACCAAAAAAATATGCATGGACTCAATCATCCAATTTTATACCAAATTGAACACTTTAGTCAGTAATATCACACAACCGTATATCCTATAATAAACGCCCGGGGGCGTTGCATTTTCAAAAGGAGGGGGCGTTATTTGAGGTCAATTGTTCCATTATAATGTACATTAAAAAAACTCAGCAGCACATCTGCATAGCTGCCAACTTTTAAATTACCTTTCAGTACTCAGAATCCGTTTTTGAGGTCCCGTATTTGTTTTGTGAGTGTCAAACCTTTTTCGCAAAATATGACGCCCGACGCTGTGCAAAATAATGGATGATTCGCGGGATGATCGTTGGTACCTTACCTGTCTCCCACGTGATGTTAGTCTACCTTGGTCGATTAACTCCAGCGATCATGCAGTAGCAAAATCAGCTATCACACTAAGGACCGCAAGTTACCCATCCATTTAGCATTTGAGCTGCGATATATTCCTCTTTAAAAATTGTTTTCTTGCTGATTCTTCCGTTATCTACCACTAATTGTTACTCTTAAATATCACTTTCCAAGTTGCACAATGGTACATAGCGACCTTGTGATCGCAACAGAGGAAATACTGCCGCCGAAACGCTGTGAAACGCCAATTTGATTGGCTGGTACGACCTGAATCGTATTTGTTTCAAGAGCTGCCAAATCAAACAACAGCTATTACTATCAGTATACGATGTAATTACCGACAAGGTCAAAGGATATCGGGTCAGATTTATGTCCTTGGGTCAAATAGTAGTCTATTACTGCAGCTGTGTATCAATTCAAGGTTATAATATTTTTATTTGCTCTTCTTAAATCCATATTTTTAGGGGAATTCGGCAATTCGTATTTGTAGTTTTGCAACTTCAAACATATTTACAAAATATAGAATATCCCACTGATACAGTTGGCAGCTCAGCTATATGCAATGTAACGGTGCTCTCAGAAAATCGGAGATCAAAAAACATGATTGTCTTTCTAATATATGGCCGCGCACACAGACGAAAGTCGCTGATATTTACCGCTATTATAAATAGCTATATGTATTCCTTGCATAAATATTGGCATTAAAGATGCGGTTTTTGAAAAGTAGCACAGTTACAAAAGGGTATCTGTGCTGAATTAGAGAGTGTATTGTTGGTGGTGGAACAAAATTGGTGGTTTAAGGCCGACCTTCGGCAATTTCAAAACGTGGGGGCGTTATTTGAGGGTTTTTATTTTTCATGTAAAAAGTGTGGGGGGCGTTATTAGAGGGGGGCGTTGATTAGAGAATATACGGTAATTGAATGGGGATTAAAATCTTTGAACACTGCCATTTTTTCTCCCTTTCTGTCAATTTTTAGTTGAAAAAATAAACTTTGTGCAAATTCTACAAACTTAGCCTTCACTTGTAAAGGCCCACAAGGAGATTTTGAGAACATACGATTATCCAAATTGCACAGGATCAATGGTAGACCACCTACCAAGAACGTTCGAAGGTTTATTGGACAACCGCCAACCTTGTTTGAACTTGCCTGCATCGTATTGTCCCTATATTTTTGGAGGGAATTTTCACTCTTTTTTCGTGGGCATACGCTCTTTTCACTCATTGGAGTGGTTTACAGAGTTTCACTCTTTTGGGGAGTGCAATTTTCACTGTTTCCATGTAGAGAGTAAAGATACGGATGGGCTTATTTCACGCGGGTTGGGATCTAGTACATCGGTAAGAGTTCCAAATATGCAAAAAACCCGGGTAAAAAAAAAAGGGGGTGCTTCTTACGGAAAAATGTCCTCATGTCTCTTTAAGCTACCCCTGCCAATTTCAACTATTTGCCTCTTTTGGGTGGATCATTGCTAGTGTCGTAAACTTTTCCCCTGTCTGTAGGTGGTTCGACTGATACATTTTGCACAGATCATTCATACCAATTGCATTGGCACAATCTTCTAAATGTTCCGATTTGATCGACAAATAGGACCACATGCATTTAATAGCTAACTCTGACCCTAAGTCATAGAAAACTAGTCTGTACATGAAAACCATATATAAGCTCATCGTTGCAAATGGACAGCTCTAGAGTTTCCACAAATTAATATGCAAGCACTTGTGTCCACAAAGTAGCATGTGTGCCAGGGAATTTTTTCACCCAATACAGTGGTGTATCTTAGGGGTGCTTTCGTCCGGGGCACGCGCCCCTGGGGGGTTCATGCCACAACATGCAAAATCAAGCCTTTTGGCTATTAGAAGTCCTTTTGCCCCCCCGGGGTACCCCTAAAAAAGCCAGGTCTGGATCCCTGGATACACCGGTGCAATAGCACATGTAAAAATCCTCAACATTAACCTGTTTGCTGGACTCTAATCGTCTAGTCTAGCATATAACAAAGGGGAGTGGGCTCTCTGTCCAATTTTTCCATTGAAAACTAGAAACCAGCTATGAATTTATGGATTTCTAACCTCATCACATCTTAAAACCATAAATTTGAAGAATGGACCCACCTCACGACCGGTACAGACTGACAAAAAAGCCATTTGTAATTCTATTCACATTGACTAAGCGCACTCTGGGTTAAATGTGTTAGTTTCTTTCTTCAGGCTGCTAGTGACATAAGCACGTAATTCAAGTGTTAGTTACAGACCATGGAAAATCCACACAAAACTCGCCACGAAATCCGAAATCAACACAAAGTTCACAGGTCGGTGCAGTGGTCGGGCGAAAGCTTAGAACTCTCGGCGGTGACAGAATATGAAAATGATGTAAATATGCGTGCAATATGAGTCCTCCTCGTGACTAACGGAATCAGGAAGCACTTCTTGCATGAGTTAATCTCAATTTCAATACCTTTTTGCCCCACATCTTTGACAACTCCTGATACCCTGGTTTCAGTTTTTCTTTTTAAATACTTGGGCCCAATGTGACATGCAAAGGGTACACAGGTGTGGGTGGGAATTCAAGGGCTCAGCTAAGGTCACTAACCCGATGATGGGATGGAAAAAATCATTGGATTTAGAATTACGGAGATTCAAGTGACACTTGAAGTGACACTCCAAAGAATTTGTGATGAATTTGAATTTTGTGCCTTGTGGGCATCATTTGATCACTCCAAGACTATTTTACTATGTTTATCTACTCCCCAAAAACCTATTTTACTTTATTATGATTATGGCAAAATGATTCCCCAAAATTAATTGCAAAACAAGAGAATTCAAAACTAACATTGGAACAAACAGAAATCATGCCGATGTGAGTTTTTGGAACTGAAAAGTGACAAGCTGGGCCTAGTATCTGCAGTCCCTCAAATTTTTTCTACTTTAATCCCTTTTGACCAGAGCCTACGAACCAGATTAATTGGTGCACAATAAACCGATAGGAGGTGTGCGTCGTATGAGATCAACAACCACAGGTGGTGGCTGTTGGAGCCTTGTGATGATCTTGAGGTACTGAATTTAAAGAAAGGCACTATCAGTGATTTCCTAAATCAGAAATTGAAAAAATCATTTAAAAACAACATTCTTTCATGTCTGAAAACAAGGTATCGCTTACTAGGTATCCTAATATACCCTACAGTGATAATACCAAAAGCAACCTAATAAGTGCAAATCAGATATTTTAGTTATACCTCAGCTCCATAAATAAACACTTTTTGAGAAAACAAAATCCCATCCCCTCCCCCAAAAAATCTTGCTAATGGGCCTGTCTCCACCTCCCTCCCCCCCTAAAAGTTGAGATCTTTCATATCATCCACCCACATCACATACATACTTGGTCTTATCATCTGACTTTTTTTTTACTTTTTAACAGTAAAATTGCAATTGCAATTAAGTTATTAATATAAAGCCACAAACGCCAACTTCTGAATTTTAGAAAATATATAATAAAATTAAAGAAATTTTGATCAATAACTCAAAACTGCATATCCGCCATCTTCACATGCTGTTTATGTTTCATTTACGACGTAATTTCATAGGCGTATAATTTAACCTGTTCGTATAACAAGAGCTGTTTTACCCCGCTTTCCATACATACTATTTGCATCATTCTGCCTTTGGTGCATGGAACATGACATTTTCCACATAGCGCATTGAAATATAACGGTGAAATTAAATATTCTTAATGTGAAAATACCGACGTGTTTTGCCGTTGTCACTACAGACTTACGACTTTGTAGCTTTATAATCAGAATCATTGCACTTTTTAAAATTAAACTCAGCAAGGTTAAAAATTAAACTTCAGAATTTTTTCTTCATAATGCAAAATAAAAAAGTAAATTGTAATTGTTTAATTTCATATTACGACCTTAACTCTTCCGGTAGATTTTTCAATGGCGGATTTTCTCTCGAAAACGGGATTTCATCTCAGATAATACAGTATGTGATGTTTGGTGACGATTCAATCTGAAACTGATGCCTACATAAGCTATGCATGCCTAATATTACGTGCAGTTTTGATCTACTCTGGACTGGAGCAAATCCCATTATTTTGTGGGTATTATCATTCCAGTAACAGACAGAAATTACAGTGGCCTCTTTCCAAATCAACCCCCCCAACAGTGAACAAAAATTTGCTCATAACATCCAAAGTGCCATAAGAAAACAAGAAAATTTGGAAATAACCTTTTCTGGAGATATTTAAGAGCCATAATAAAAAAAAAGCGGTGTTGTGCTAGGATTTTTTTTCATGAAATATGCACCTTTAAAACGGACAACTCATGTAATTTTCAAAGAAATATCTATGAATGTGCCTTTAAAAAAACAGCAGGCAGCAAACAGTTGTATGATACGGTTCGTACATAGCAAAATGAATACATGGATGATCATTGCTGATCATCTAAAGCTAAACGTCTTAACACCACTCACATAACCATGTAAACTAGTCAATAGAACTACGAGCTAAGGCACTTAAACCCACACATTACAAATTTTAAACGCAAACAAAAAGGAAGCCTGCAGGGGGGATTTTTGTCTCCTGTGGGATAGTTTTGGTCTATTTATATTTTAAGGTAGTGTAAAAAATTGCTATTCTTATTTTTATTTTTATGTCAGCACATCACTAGAGATTAAAGAGAACTGGCACATTTTTTGAAAAATACGTTGCGCCCTCAAGATTTTTCAAAAATCATATTTTGCAATGGTTGGTTGTAACTGTAAGGCTTATTATACAAAAGCCCTCAACCAAAATGATTAATTAAGACCAAATCAGGCTTTTTAGGCATGCACGCGTATGCCTGTTTCCACGCTATGTACACTGTTTGATCGGTCGGTCTATAACCTTTGTAATATCAGTGAGTAAGAGGCAAAAATATTCAGTAATATAAACAGTTGTTGATTAAAGTTATGGAAAACTTTTAAACATTCAAGAGCAAATTGAAGAGAGAAGAAAAGAGGAAAATTTCTATTTGTTGAAAATGTGCCAGTGACCCTTTAAAAGGTGTGTGTTCGATCGTCTTTGGGAACCCCCTGATTTACCGGAAAGTAGTTAGTAGTATCGATTTTGATATCAAGATGAAAGGCGTAGTTTTCTCCTTGTACGCCTCGCAATTGAGCTCTCAAAATCCACTTTCCGTTCCAACGATATAAACACAAAACGCCGTTTTAGTGGTTAACCATAATATTAGCACAGCATTTGAAAATAGACAACTCCAGGAGACTATGCCCATTATGTATTGAAGTCATATGACCTTTGACCCTTAACGATGGTCTTAGAGCGGGGTAACTGTGGACACTTTTTCACTTTATTGATCCTAAAACGATGGCATAGGTATGTAGGTCAATTAAGCTTATTTTATATTTGAACCCTAAGATGACCCCATTTTGACCTTTGACCCCATATTCGTGACATAAGAAAATAGAGCTTTTTCCAGTGGTTCTTGTGCACACAGTGACATAAATATCTACTTTGGTTGGTGAGTTTATAGAACGTTTTTGCATATTAATTAGCTTTCATTTGCATATCTAAAGTGACACGGGGGCCAATATTCTGTCAAGAATTCGTCTCGACATATCCGCAACTTGCACAGACATCACCTATCCAAGTGGTTACGATTTTGAGATTAATAAAGCATTTTTGCATATTAATAGATAATGCCGCCAATTTGAATGTTAATGACTTACGATATTAATTCTGTACAAGCTGTATACACTGACAAAAGACGATATGCTCATGCAGAATTTTCAAGCAGTGAGCGCACATTTTATCTGTTAATCTGTAGAAAGAGGCGTTCCAAGATTTTAGCTTTTGACCTCTATTGACCACGAGAGGTCAAAGTACAAAGGTCAAAGGTTCAAATATGTACACCCCTGAGTAGCTGGGGTCAGTGGATTCTGCTACCGAGTTGGTCAATTATCGGCCCAGAAGCCATTGGCAGAAAGAAGAAGGCGAAGAAGGCGAAAAAGCGATGGGTCGGACAGAAGAAGGAGAAGACTAAACAGCATAAGCAGACTTACTATGCCCGTTTTCACCGCGGCAATAGAGTAATAGGGCTTTGCACCATGCATTATTGCGTCTACATCAAAACTGCAAGTTTGTTTCCAACGGTACTTGATGGGGGTATGTGAAAGTGCCAGGCTCATATCAAGTAGAGAAACACAATTAAACATATAAACGGAACAAGCCAACTTAAAGTGGACGTCTACAGGTTAAAGGACCTTTACAAGATAACATAATTGACAAAACTGTAGTGTGCCAAAAATGTTCGCATCGCAATAGGGCAAGCATTTAAAGGAGTTTCCATACCTGAGCTCATCTCACACTTGTTTCTGCCACACTTCTGAATTTGGACAACCTTAAAGACTAGAAACCTGTAGATGACTTCTCTGGAAGGGTTTCTGAATTCATAAGGTGTCAGATGGTCAGGTTATGGAAACTACCCCATTTTAAATCGATGTAATGAGGTGAAAAATGTGTGTGAATGAAATTGCATATTTTCCTACATTGGGGTGGACAGGAGGTCTGCATAAATTCTAATAAATCATACTACAGATGCTGAAACAGATGAGGAATTCCGGTGGGTACGCACACATATTTCATCAAGTTCAGACTGAATTTTAGCAAATCATTAAAGACGAAAGTATTTCTGCCCCTTCGGGGGTACGGACTTAGGAATTTTTACCCTCTGGACTGACGGCCGCCCCCGAAATGTCAAGGCCTAAAAAAAAAAAATTAGGAGTTACTGGATTTCTAATATGCAAATCCTTTTATATCTCCGTTATTTTGAAAATTAAACGCGGTTTTGTTTTACTTATCTTAATGATTTACCTTCCAACATTTACTATTGTCAACCAATTGTGAACCATTTTGCCAGCAGTCAATTGGCAGGAACAGGCTATGGCATGACAAATAGTCATTACATTGTTTAAACTAGTGGGCATGTTGTTGGAGAGGGAGTGAGACGGTGGACCCTAGCCTGGGTTAGGGTGCTGCGGGGGGGAGGGGCGACGGGGAGGGGGTGGCCGGGAGGGGGACCATTTCCATTTTGACAAATTATTTTCTGAAATTTTAAACCTGTTTGACAGGGACAATCTATTTTATGGCCTTTTTAGCCCTCTTTAGGTTTGTTTTTTTTTGGGCTTTTTGGGAATGGGGGGTGGGAGGCCAAAGATTAAAGGTCTCCTTGAACTCAGAGGAGTACCAAAACCGGGGGGGTGCCCCCTTTGACTTGAAAAAAAGGGGGATGATACGGGACCAAGCATTTTAATCCCTCTCTTCAGTGAATTTGCAATAAATTTCTATGAATTTGGCACTTCTGGCGGACAACTTAGAAATTTTCCCCTCTGGATTGACTGCTTCAGTATGCCACTGATTACAGGATTGGAGTTACAAGGTTTCTAATTTGCCAATCCTTTTTAAATTTTCCTTAAATTTGGACAATTTTAATGTGTTTTACTGTCTTTAATTATGATTACTTCCCACATTGTGACTATTGTCACCAATTGTGAACCATTTTGCCAGAAGTCATTTGGTATGACCGGCTATGGATGGACAAAATCATTACGTGTTGGTTGTTTTTAAACTAGCTTTGTGGGTGAGCGTGGCCTAGTGGTTAGGGCTTGCCTGGTTGGTCTGGGTTGGGGGGGCAAATTTTGACGAAAGTGGACCTTTTACCAAAATTTCACCCTTTTTTTGAAAAAAACAAGCATAGAAAATATATTTTTGGCTGCTCTATGCTCACAAAATCTATTTTATGGCCTTTTAGCCCTTGGTTTTTTTTTTTGGCTTTTGGAATGGGGGGGGGGGGGCGAGGGGCAGGCCAAAAGATATAAGGTCTCCTTGAAGCCGACAGCATACAACCGGGGGGGGGGAGCTCTGACTGGAAAAAAGGCGGGATGATATGAACAATGCCATTTTCAAAAATTATCAAAAAACTAAAAAATTAAAATAATTTCTATAATTTTTTTGCCTTCTGCTCACAATCTCTTTTTATGGCCCTTTTTTTTAGCCACTTTGGGGGGGGCTTTTTGGAATGGGGTGAGGGGGCAAAGATATATAGGTCGCCCTGAAGCGAGGGAGCAGTGACATCCAATCGGAGGGGGGAGTTTCCCCCTCTGACTTGAAAAAGCGGGACGATATGGACCAAGTATTGTAATCCCAAGACTTTCAAAATTTCATCATTCTAATTTTTAGCCCTTCTGGAAGGGACAACTTGGGAATTTTCCCCTTGGATTGACGGCCTCAGTAGGTCAAGCCTTAAAAAAAATGAGGGAGTTACTGGATTCTAAATTTGCAAATGCGTTTATGTCCCCTTTAAATATTTTTGGGAAAATTAATGTGTTTTAATTTTTAATTATGATTACTTCCACACAGTTTTACTATGTCACAATGTGAACCATTTTGCCAGCAGTCAATTGGCATGACCGGCTCTGGATGATAAATAGTCATAACAGGTGCGGATCTAGGAGGGGGCGAGGGGGCATGCGCCCCCCCCCCCCCCCCCCCCCCCCCCCCCCCCCCCCCCCCCCCCCCCCACCCCCCCCCCCCCCCCCCCCCCCCCCCCCCCCCCCCCCCGGTGGTAAATTGCAAAAATGTTGCAAATAAGCCCATTTTGGGACAAGTTTAGCCACTTCAGCCCCCGGTAATTTTGACATTTTTCCAAACCTGGATCCCCCATGATTACAGTGTTTAAACTAGTTGCGGGAGCGGCATAGTGGTTAGGGTGCTGCGGGGGGGGGGCAAATTTGCCGGAAAGTGGACTTTTTTAACAACATTTTAACCGTTAATTTTGACAAAGAAGCATAGACAATGGTAATTTGGCTTGCCTGCTCACAAAATCTATTTTATGGCCTTTTTAAGCCATTTAGGTGGGTTTTTTTTTGGTGGCCTTTTTGGAATGGGGCCGAGGGGGCAAAGAATATAGGTCTTCTTAAGCAGTAGTGACATACCAACCGGAGGGGTGAGTTGCCCCTCTGACTTGGAAAAAGTGGGATGATATGGACCAATGCATTTACTCCCTCTTTCTTCCCCATCCGGAATTGAAGTAAAATTTCTATGAATTTTGGCACTTCTGGCAGGAAAACTGGGATTGTCCCCGCTGGACTTGATTGCCTCAGTATGTCACTGTCTTACAGGATTAGGAGTTACGAGGAGTTTCTAATTGCCACATCCTTTTATATTTCCTTTAATATTTGGAACAAGTTAATGCTGTTTTAATTTTTTAATATGATTTACTTCCAACATTTTTCGCGTGTCAACCAATTGTGAACCATTTTGCCGCAGTCAATTGGGCATGGCAGGATAGGGTGACAAAGCGTCATTACATGTTTACACTAGTTTGTGGGAGTGAGTGTGGCATAGGGGTTAGGGTTCTGCCGGGGAAGAGCGGCACATTTTGACAAAAGTGGACATTTTTATCAAATTTTACCCTTTTTTTGACAAACAAGCATAGAAGAAACATAATTTTTGGCTAGCTCTGCTCACAAAATGTATTTTAATGCCTTTTGCAATGTTACGTTTTTTGGATTATGGGAATGGTGGGGGGGCCATCTGCCACTTCCCCCCCCCCCCCCCCACCCACTGGTATGGGCCTGTTCAGCAAACATTTTACCTTGTGTCTTTAAAAAATTGAAGGACAACTTTTAACTGTGACTTTTTTGTTCTGAAACTTCTAAATGAAGAAATTGGGATGTGTTTGGCTTGACTTGGTCAGAGCATTCTTAATTTTTGACCTCTGTCACCCATTTCCCCCTTACTAGTGTGATCCAGCAGCAATATGGAATAGTGAATCATGACCCCATACTAACATTACCATCTTTTCAGCCAAGTATAAACTCTCTGAGCTCCCATTCTATCTGCAGCCAATGGTCCAAACTCATTTCAAATGGGTCCTTTTATTTTGGCATAACCATTTTGAGCGAGATTGAATACTGTAGTACACAAACCGGGCTGTTACACAAAACCCACTGATGATTTGCACCATAACCCACTCATACCTTTGTACTCCCATTTTGCCCCTAAAAATACCTGGAACCCCAAAATACACAAAATCCCCACTTTGTGGACTAAAATTAGTAATATTTGAACGCACACACATTTAGAATTCACTCATAACTCCTTTTTCTTGCACCATTGCCATTCTGTTTCCATACACCACTAATTGACAGTGTCAATGCAACTGACCTCAAAGCATCAAACTAGCAAAAAAGATTCTCCAAAACCACAGAACATGTTTTGGGTTAAAATTAATTGAGGGTGAATCACTGATATAGTATGTGTCTCTACCTCTGTGCAGTGACGTCAGCGCGAGATTTGTTGGTCGCAAGAGGAGATCGCTCGCGCTGACTTGAAGCGGCAGCGCTTTTGCTTGCCCACACAAAGACAGCATTTCTTGACGTGGGGGTAAATGTTATGACATCACTGCACGGAGGTAGAGACATGGATTATAGTGTCTTTAATTGAGGCAAATAACCTACTTCAGGTGACTATCATTAGACTAAAGAACTTTGATTAAGCACAATATTTCACCCATAAACTTTAACCAGATACTCTGGGCTAGATGAACACCTTCAATCTGCACCATGTTCCTATTATATCTCTGTCACTTCAGCTTGTGTGCCGAGTACACCAATACAAACAACTTGAGGATCTCATCACAATGGGTACACAGCAAAACATGAAGCTTTGGATAGCAAATTAGGGGATGCACCACACATACTCACACATAGGTGGCGTTTTCCCATTTGTCCCACTGAACCGCCCCGCCGCCTGTTTTCTTATTGGCACCCATCTGCCATTGCACAAATGATATTGGACATGCACGCCAATATCCCCAGGGGTTTTTTTTGAATGAGATGAGTGATAATCAATCCTTCAAAATACAACTAAAAATCTGAACCGAATATCCCTGCATCCCTGCAATTCGAATTACACAAACTCATAATACTTCATCCTTTAGTATGAAAAAATGCGAAGAGTGATGTGAATCCGTCAGATATACTCAGTCTATTGAAATGTAGGACACTACAATCCTTTAACATATTTAAGGTGAGGTATGAGAACGCCCATCTTTCAACTTTGAGGAGCAAAGAAAACGTTACATGAACCTACGTAGCTTAACCATTAAGTCGTCCTCTATTTGTTTGGTGAGCATCAGGATATTTCGGATGGAAGTGATATGCAATAATCCAATTTGTATCAGAGATAAGCAGGGTTTTAAGTGATGGATGGCAGTAGAGATGAATTTTAATGTGTAATGTATTTCCTTAATTTGAACAAAATATGAACAATTCAAGGCTCAAACACGCTGATGAATAAATTTACAATTTACTTTATGTACTGGGATCAAAGTAACTCATCAGTTTAGTAAATCTTGCATTGGTGGGTCAAAAAATATCATTGATCATGGTAATAATTAGCACAGTTGGGTCCAGATTGAAATGTTTGACAGCATGATCCAAATCATGATATTAAGGCTACTGAAATGCTCATCCTTCCCTGATTCTGTATCATTAAACAAGGATTGTAATTTCCTGGAAAAAAAATGATAAAACATATTGTATTCTATTTCCGAAAGTGAAGCTTAAAACCCTCAAAATGCATTACTTTAACTTGTTTAACTTCATTAAGAAATTTAGAATGGGAGGGTGGGACCTTAAATATGCATGATTCTAGCAGATCTATGACGAAGCGAAACTCAATGTCAATGCACGCGAGGATCAAGTAAATGATAAAACCCGAGAAAGTAAATTGGTTAAAATTTACTTCTCGGGTTTGTCTGCATTTAATGATCCTCGCGTTGCAGTGATTGAGTTTCGCTTCGTCATAGAGTCTGCTTTAGAATCATGCATATAAGGCCCTCCCTTCTATAATATAAAAAATATAATTACGCCGCTTTGAACCTAGGTAGTCAGGGGAATTGTGGGGCACATGTGGTACAATGGAGTACGAACTTTTTCTATGATCGATTTTTGTCAATGATGACCTAAACTAATTAATTTCTGGAGGGTGTGCCAAATTTCGTTTGGTGCAGTGGCATTTCTGAAATCCAATAGGGCGCTTCATCACTCTTTCTTAAATTCATTCAAATGGTCATAATTTTATGCACTGATCCAGGTTTTAAAGCACGAGGAATCTTTTGGACCGGATACTGACGTAAATTGATCACAACATTACATTCAAACCCAATATGGCCACCCTAAAACCCAATACGCACCCTGAAATTCATTCAATTTTTTTGTGACATAATTCATCAAGTTTTTGTGATAGAGGGCATAAATGCGCTCTCTACCCAGTAGGAACTCAATCTGACATTTTCAGTGGTCAGCAATGCTTACATCAAAGATGGAAAGCCAATATGGCTGCATGTTAAGATCTTTAAAAACCATGAATGTCATATATTCATAATATACTGGCCGTCATTTGAATTTTAAGTATGTGTCCCAAAAACACATATTACCAGATACGAGGTATTAATGCTCCAAAGGCATAATTCCCATGACTTTAATGTACACTTTAATAATCATTTTGGGTGTTTTAACTAAATACAATACAGATGCTATCGAATTTCTAAGTTAAAGAAGGTAAAAAGGCCGCCACATTGCCCCCATCTTAACATTTTTGCATGTTAAAGAAAACTAGAAAATTCCAGCTAAGAATTGTAAATGAGTCCCAATACTTATTCCCAACCTTAATTTACACCTTTATTAATAATAAAAATAGTTGATTGTAACTAAAATAATACACATATAATGTAGGTTTTACTATTTTTTAAAAGCGCGGTGTATGGCTGCCATCTTGAATTTGAAAAGGTCCATACAGAGAAGAAAGAAATCCAAATAAGGGTTCTAGTGATCAAATACATGTATCTCATAGTTTATAGCATAAAGCATGCATATAGACACTGGAAGTTAAGCCTCTAAACTGCAAAGTGTGCAGAACACTGAAGTGTCCGGATGCGTTGGAAATGCATTCTAGAGGTGTAAAGTAAACACTTGCAAGATGTGATCAATTGTAAATGATTATGAACACTGCAGAACATATTTTAGGTGTTATCATGTATTCAAGGAGCGTAAATAGGTATAATTGGAGGTGTTAAAACAAACATCAACCCAAAAATGATCAATTTTAATGATTCGAGAGCATATGGACTTTGAGCCAGCCATATTGGATTTTTGGTGGCAATGTAATGATGGAAATTACTACAAACCCTTTCTCGTACTTAAAACACTGGAGTACCGAGAGATATTTGTATCTATCGGAAGATACTTAAGGGATTTTTAGTGTGATTTTGGACATGTAGAGCCATATTGGATTTTAAAAACATGGCAACTGTAACAAATTTTGCACCAACCCTCCAAAAATTATGATTAGGTCCTAATGAACTAAAACTAGAAATAGAAAGTCCTTTGTACTACATTTGCCATCATTCAGGCTGGTGCCTAAAATTCCACCTTTGACTATGAAGTAAAGGACTGAAATCATTAGTGCTCGTCACTGGTATCCACATTAACCCACAGTCTTGTGGCCCATGTGGTATTTCCACGGCCTGGAAGCGAGACGTTCCGGGTTCGAGACCGTGGATTTTTCGTCTTTATTAGTTCTGGCTCTTCATAAGGAAAAATATGACAAAAGCGTGATGAAAAATTGACTTTTACCTTATACATCAAGTAAAAATTAAAACAGGGGACTCGGTAATGTGAAAATTGTTATTTTAAGATGTTTAGACCATTACAGATTAAACCACTTTGAGGGAATTAACTCTAAATTTACAGGATTTAAAAAATAAATCCTTTGGGATAGTTTGATGACCCAATAGATTTACAATTAAATTCTTATTTGCCTTAGATTTCAATCATATTAAATATGATTTAATGTAAATTAAATCCTACTGGCTTAGATCAATCATATTAGATTTGAAATCAAATCTACAAGCAAGATTCCTACTCACCGGTGTTAACCCAGAGCGTAGGCTACGTTCTGTGTACTCTTAGCCTCTACTCCAAGGGTACCCCAATGATGCTCTATCGAGGCATACTTACAACTAAGTACGTGCGAAGTACATAAGCCACGGGGTGATAGCAGCTATGTTTACTTAGTAGGACCCATCCTACAATGTATATGCAGTTGCCTGCTAGGTGAACGGGAAGGTACCTGTGTAAGCCATCGGTAGTGGAGTACCTCTGCAGGTACTCCACTACCTGTGAAGGTACTCCCCTACTGGCTGTCTAGTAGAGAGCACTTTGGCCCTTAGAGGGCGCCAAACATTCATTGTTGTTTACGACTTTCTGATCATTTCAAGCTTAGTAACATCAATATTTGAGTTGAACGTCACCAAAACCCCTGTGTATGACATTTTGTATAAAAAATATATGTGACCCAAACTGTTAACATAATGGATGAAAATACAAAATAATAACACAAGCTCACAGCTCATTTGCATGGGAGTACTGTGCAGGTACTCCCACATGGGATGACTAGTGGTTAAGCTACTGCAGTGGTACCTAGGTATAGGATTAACCCCCCACTTTGGCGGCCGGCGATGTTGTACCCATGCGGGTGGGACTCCCAGCTACTTAAACAGCTACTTCACCGGTACTCCATGAAGAAATTAGTTGTGTAATATTGATTTAACATAATACAATGGGATTAATTTAAATCCTAAACATGCTTTGTGGGAGTCTAGGGGAACCCAAGGCAAATTAAACACAAAATGAAGCAAGGATTTTAGATACAAGTCCACATCCAAGTGCAACTAAAAGGAGACAAATACAAAAACAATAATAAATCAAATATATTTTAAAACAAAAAAGGGTGACTAGGAGACCCCCCCCCCCCCATGCGGTAAGTTCTAAAATATCAATGTGGAATAAAGTGGAAGAAATGTAACTATCCTTTTGGTTAATTCTTCTCTTTCAAAAGTCCCTTAAGGTTCCCCCTTTCGGTTACAGATCTATTCTTCAAAAGATTCCTCCAAGTATCAGACTTGTATATAATTAGCATTCCAAGCAACAACTGTATCACTAGCAGTGAAAACAAACGGCATATCACCTGTATTGTGACCCAAATTAGAGGATGACCTGCAGAAAACTTAAAACTACAGCTCTAGCCCTGAGAAACACTAGCATTCACAGATAACTGTACTAGGTCAAGCACCTTAACTGAAACACAACTGCCATGCTTTCTTTAAAGCAAGAACATTGGGACATGTATTTTCTTTAGGGCATATCTCAACAGATGCATAGCTGTTTTGGGTTTCTGACTTTGCAAAGCATTCCTTACATACATCCAAAACTGAACCTGTAAAATAAGCTATTTTTACAATTTTGCAATGAGGCACTTTTTGGGTGATATTTTCAGCATTATGTTCACAGAATCATCTGATCCTATCATCTAAGTTCATCTATTTGATCCCACACTAACCTCGTTTAGAGACATTCTAAGCCACCATTCTCTGTTCCAGAGGGTGACCCCAAAAGTGCAACCTGTGACCATGTTAATCAGGTGCGGATCTAGGGAGGGGGCGGGTGCCTCCTGGTAATTCTGCAAAATATTGCAAAATCAGCCCATTTTGGACAAGTTTAGCCTTTCAGCTCCCTGGTAATTTTGACGTTTTTCAAATCCTGGATTCGCCCCTGATGTTAATAGTTGCATTTTTTTTGGGGGGGGGTCACCCTATACATAATCTGTCAATTGGTATGGGCTATGAGAAATATAATAAAACACCTTGTCCCACACAGAGCTATTCCCAACACATATAAACCCTCACTTGTTTCTTAATTTTTAACCCAGAACATCAGTACCTAGCAAAAATACCACATTTTAAATGCACACAACCTCAATTTAATCAATATTCATATTTTGATCTGGTTCGATTTGTTTTAATGAACTAAACCTCCCTCAAAGTGGATTAACTGGAAATGATTCATATCTTGAAATAACAATTTTTATGATTAAAATCAGGGATCCCCAATCTTAATTAGTCCAGCCATTACAGTAAATAGTAGATTTTTCATCAGGCACTTTGTAAATTGTATTTTTTTTTATTGGATTTAAAAGAGAAATTGGTGGAAAAAAAAAAAAAAAAAAAAAAAAAAAAAAAAAAAAAAAAAAAAAAAAAAAAAAATTTTCTCTTGATTTTTCAGATTTTGGGGCTATTTTAGGCCAATTTTGAGCTCCAGAAAAGAAAAAAAAAAAGAAAAAAAGAAAAATTCGCCCGACCTACCGACCCTACTCGAAAGGTCCGCTCGCCCGTAAAACAGGGTTTTCTTTTTTCGTCGCCTAAAGGCATAATCTTTCTTTTCAAAAGCAAGTTCAGAAAAAATTGTGTTTTGTCATATTTCTCCATATATTATACTCAATAACTGAGTAAGTGCAGTCTTGTTAAGCATAAAACAGGTAAATTTTGGCTGTAGATTGTCATTGACAGTGATGTCACCCTATCTTGCACTTATTTCCCAGGTACGCTTGTTAACATCCTATCAGCAAGCTACAGCAATAGTACCAATGTACATAACACTCAGATATCAGATTAATAACTAAAAAGTGAATCTTCCAAACCTTTCTTAATGTAGAAATGTAATGGCTATGTGACTCAAACTACGTTCAAGCACTTACCGTAACTAGGCTGCTTATCCTGCCCTTTCAAACACCAGCAACACGTAATAATATTTATCCGGTACGATGAGCAGCAAAAAAAAACTTGTCTCATCAACCCCATCTGTCCCTGCTATGATCTCCTCAACTATCAAACTTCAGCTCAACTAACCAGTTCACAAAGAGACCTACATTGCTATTTTCAGGTATCATGTCTGCATTTCCAGCATACTTTTGGGTAAATTGAGCATAAATCTGTATTAACTTAGAAAATGTCAGTAGAATATAAAAATCAAGCCTCTAGTTAACATTCAAATATCATTAGGTACATTTGTATTAAATATTAAGATTTAGTGATCTGTTCTAGAGATTCAGATACCTATTATTCACACTAATCTGAGCAGAAAATCTGTAAAAATCAGAAAAACAGTAACAACTTGAAATGTAACAGAGCTATTGATCAACTCAGAGCTTGATAAGTGCAGTCTTGCTAAGCATAAAACAGGTTAATATTGACTGCACATAGTCATTGACAGTGATGTCACCCTACCCTGATCTTATTTCCCATGTATGCTTGTTAACATCCTATCAGCAAG
Source organism: Ophioderma brevispina (assembly GCA_023653785.1). Taxonomy (NCBI): domain Eukaryota; kingdom Metazoa; phylum Echinodermata; class Ophiuroidea; order Amphilepidida; family Ophiodermatidae; genus Ophioderma; species Ophioderma brevispina. The sequence continues at coordinate 22,017 of JAMKCH010058888.1, read as the reverse complement.
CTACAGCAATAATACCAAATGTACATAACACTCAGATATCAGATTAATAACTAAACATTGAATCTTCAAACCTTTCTTAATGTAGAAAGTAATGGCCATGTGATCAAACTATGTTCAATGCACGACCGTAAACTAGGATGCTTATCCTGCCCTTTCAACACCAATGCAAACACGGTATAATATTTATCCGGTACGATGAGCAGCAAAAAAACTTGTCTCCATAACCCCCATTCTGTCCCTGTGTGATCTCCTCAAACTATTCAAACTTCAGCTCAACTAACCAGTTCACAAAGAGACCTACATTGCTATTCAGGTATCATGTCTGCATTTCCAGCATACTTTAGTTGGATTAAGATTGGATTCGGGTGCTTGCTAGGAGGACTTATTATCACAGTCTATCTCCACTGATAAAATTAGTCGTTGGGCCTGCGGAAATTATTGTAACCGCATTACTTGTGCCTCTGAGGACCGGTTATAGCTATTGAGGTAACAACCCCACCGGTTCGTATTTCACAGTGCTCGTTAAAATTGGTTTGGACGGCATGTGTCATTAAAATTTTGGGCAGCCAATAAAATTTGTGGAGAATAATGGAAATGAATCAATTAAAACAACCGATTGGAATGCTAAATCTGCAATGTCACCTGGGCTACATTTAATTAGTGGTGTTACTTAGTACAAGTTGGTTCCTCAGGTAAAAATGTTTGAAAACCACTTGAATTTGATTTGTGGATTTTTTGATAACCAGTTATGAGGGTCTTTTAAAAGTGCATGTTTGTGATCAAAACCCTTTGATTTTTGTTATTGATTCACTACAGGATCCTCAAGACTGATGGTAATTTTCCATTGATGATCCAAAGGTGCATTCTGATGTTAGGGAGCAACATTTAGTTATAATGCGTGCCCCCTTGGTCACTCTGTTGTAATTTCTGTCTGTTTATACAATGACAAATTTCTTCCATAGTACACTGCGCATGGCCACATATTGCTTGTACTTAGGGGGGGGGGGGACAATGGTTCGATGATAAAAAAATTCAATTTTCTTAGGTAAGTCGGGTAACGAGGCTGTATGGATCACAAAAGCCCCTTTAAAAATACTAATACACTGCAAGCTAGCAACAGTATTGTCTACATTGATTATCTTCATGGCTGAAACTGTTTCCTCTACATTTAGCATACATAGGATGATCATGTGTATAAATTTTCACAGCCAATACTAGCATGGACATTAATGTTTCACAATTAGATTATTCAAGTGTGAGATGATAATGTCAAAATTAGCAATAGAAGCCATTGCCAAACTAACCATCTTGCAAAGTGATTTTACATCAACACCACCATTAACCAATGTTTTTGGGTGCTCATGCCCCCTGGGGTTTTGTCACAAAGGCAAAAAATTGGCCTATTTCTGGTTGACTTTGCACTTACCTCCCGGGTACCTTCCCCTCCGGCGATGAGCTGAGGAGGTTTCTGGTCACACCGTTGTTAACTGTTAAGTACATGTACAAGTATTTGTCAAGATCTGGCGTAATAGATTTCTATTTTTGGCATTTGATTCACCCACTACTGCATAACTTTCAATTGCTCTTTTAAACTAGTTTCAGTGAACTAACAGCCCTTTGTACCATACATCACCCAATACACTTCCCATGTTTTAATGAGCTATGGAACAAACCACATAATACGACAGGTTATGGACGAACATGCCAGAGGGAAGAATCTGTGCTAGTATTGGAATTTCTCCTTATTTTCAATATATCCGAGTATGTATAAATCATAGGGTTCTATATACTTGCAAGAACACCTGGAAGGCAAACAGTAGAGTATTTCACCGGGTATTTCACCTGGTTTGCACACTTATATATATAGCAAGATAAAAACCTAATTGACACACACACACAGCTCTTGAATTGAAAGGGTATAAATGCAATCGTATGAAAATTGCATTCTTTTAGAACAATTCATAAAATGCCCAAAGAAATTATTGACATGGATTGGTGGTGATTACCCCCCATGATTATTATCATGATTTAAACAATAGTTTGTTACACTGGATAAAGGAGTGAAAGCTGTGATGTCCATTAACTCTTATTTCCTTTTTTTCTAATAACATTTATCACCTGATTTAAAGCCACTATCAGCGATTTTTTTTCAAATTGTAAACAAATCGCGCCCCTTATTTTTCATCAAGTCCATTTTTGCACTGTTGTATTGGAAACGGTTGTAGTAAAGACCCCTGTAAACAATAGCAATTGATTTGGTGCCTATTCTTCATGGGTTGTGGGTATTTGAACTCCAACCCACATAGCAATGCTACAGTTATTACAAGGATTGCCAGGTGAGGAGATTACAAACTGCTGCAGATACCTGTGGGCACATGGTTTTTGGTTAAATTTATGTCTGAAAATATCAATTTTTTCCCTATGTAGCCCTGAGATGTGAGCAAAGTACCAATACTTCAACAGCTTTCATCGGCACCTAAGATGTCCCAAAACATTTGCTGCTTCCAAATATGGCCATCAAAAATGCATAATTTTGAAAGTTTTTTTAAAAATTCTAAAATCATTTAGCTCTGAGTAATTATAGTCACCTGCAAGGCCCAAAAGATTAACCAAGTCCACTACCTATCTCTGATTGGCTCATTGTACATGATATAATAGCTAATTAACCAATCACAATAGATCTTCTATTGCACATTAAAGGTGCAACGAGAGATTTTGAGGCACCCAAATATTGTTGTGTCATAATAGTAATTTCATATAGATTAGGCCTCTCAATAGATTTCTTACCTTGTGTTTGGCTACAGAAATGCCTTGATAGAGAGAAAAAAAGGCGATTTTGATTTGCTTATATTTCAATGTAAAACATAGGCTGAATTTTGTATTTGCTCCTATACGAAATTAAACTTTCACAATTTTTGTACCAAAGAAACATTTTTCAGCTTAATCCTTTCAGATGGGGATATTTTTGATGGAAAGCTTTACATCGGGGCAAAAATCAGTACTTTCGATTTTTTTAGGGACACCTGATATGTGAAATCTCTTGTTGCACCTTTAATTTAAGCTTTTCTTACCATGTCTCTGATTGGTTATTCATAGGGTTATATCAGGGAACAACAATCAATGGGAATTGACCGTGGCTGTCTGCCGATTCCCGTTATCAGATTTTCACGTTCATTCATCACACTCCGTTTGGAGCTTCTGAGGTTGGGAATATTACAAGACCTTCGCCAGCTAAGGGACATAACAACGGCCCATAATGCAATGGGCATAGAGCAACCCGCTATGCTCTGCATAATGACTATGCTTTGCTTAATGAGCTATGCTATAGCAGCAGAGAGCATTTATGCCAATAAGTTGACAAAATATCGTAAAGGGAGGCGGCAAGACGGTGTCCACACCAATTGGCTGAATGTCATGTCAGGGGGCATGGTATAGATGAAAGTGCCATTCAAATCAGGGCTACGGGTACTGCCCCAGGTCAGTCACAAACTACTATTTAATTACACAATTTTTTTTACAAGAGTTTATTGTCCTGCTGAGTCTTTGGTTCTAACAATGATGTTGAAACTAATTAACAGCTTTGGCAACACCAGTGCAACGTTGGTTGGATTGAAAGGCTAAACATAAATTTCTGTTCGGGGTGAATGTCCTTTCACAAGCTTTGTAGTAAATTCTTACATACATGCATCAAGGGGACACATGGGATTTATAAACCACTTTGTAAGGACTGCTACACATCACTCTAAAGTTCACCTTTGTAGCAACCTGTAATCTCAAAGTTAGTATAACAACAGCACCCATGAAATTACTTTAGCTCAATTTGTTGTTGTTTCAAAGTAAAAAGTGAAAGGGGAGGGGGAGAATTTAAATAAGATAAAGGGGAAGAGAATTTGTGGCGGAAGGGAAGGTAAAGAGAAAAGTGGAGAAGGAAATACATGAGTAAGGAGGGGAAAAGAAAGGGGGAAAAAAAACCCCCCCCCCAGACTAAAAAAAAGAGCCCCCCCCCCCCCCCCCCCCCCCCCGTTGTAGACCGTAACATCACAGGGGCTCATCATCACTAGTAAAATGGTGCTTGAAGGTATCGGGGTGTTACTTGAGTATTACGGCAGGTAGCAATCAGCAATGTATGACATGCCGGGCCCGCAGCGCGTCCAAATCAGAGGGACTGAATACATTTAAGGTGCACATACGATTCAGCTAAGTATAAGCAATGTACTATACAATTACATTAGCAATTGGGAAAGAAGTATGGACCTAGGATGCGGGTGGGGAGATGGAGTAACGCGAAATTAGGAAGTGAGAGATAAGGAGAAAACAAAGGGGGGGGGGAGGGGAAGGGGTGGGGGAGGAGGAAGCAAGAGCGAGGGACAAGGGGGAAGCAGGGGGAGGGGACAAGGAGGGGGCGGGGAACAAGAACAAACGCGTGGCAACGCAGAAAAGATTTTTGTGAGTGGTAGGTGATGGAACGTTTGGAAAGGGGCAAGGCTGTGGTAAAAAGAAAGAGGGTGTCATGAGATATATAAAAAAGATTCAGGTGATTAAACTGATTTTCAAAGATTTTTTTACACCAATTGGATGCTCTAGGGGACTTTAATTTAGACCTCCTACTGTATCCATGAGGTAAGGCTAACCGGTGGCCCAACCTTTTTACTTCTTTGATTACAATTTGCACTCGGTGGATAACAAAAGAATGCCGACAAATTTGATTGGAGAGTTTCGGGGAAACCCTACTGAATGTTTTGATCGGTGCATTTGATATTCGTTAACTACCAGAGCAATTGCATTCAAAATGTATGCCACTCTCATTAGGGTAAAAGGGGTGCAAAATAAAAGGGAAAAAGAATGAAAGGAAATATTTTTTTTATTTTTACAATGAGCTATTTAATTTGTTTTAAATGGTCAGGACTTCAAACTCTGTCACCACATTTTCAACTGGCTCATTGTCTGATTGAGAAAGACTAATGTAAATTTAGCAATCTATAATATTGGTTTCCAGCAATTTTAATAAAATAGGTAATTTGCTGCAAACCACACACACAAAGATGCATCTCCCACGTCTGAGCACTAAAGGCACTATCAATGAATTGCTAAATCAGAAATCTTGGAAAAATAAAAAATAAAAAATTTTGATTGTTTTAGTCAATGATGGTGGCTTACTGCAACCTGCAATTGAATGGAGGCTCATATTTTAATTTCGAGCAATTTTTCATTTGAAAAAAAAGAAAACCTATGCATTGAATTCTTGAACTTGTCCTTCTCCTCTTTGTAAGCTACTCCTGCAAATTCACATCGGTGTGGATCACTGATTGTGCATTTAATGTTACAGTAGAAAATTGTTCGAGCTTATCCAAGAGTGGAATGACCTTATAGAATAAGAATGACCATCATTAAATCCCTCTGGGCGCAATCCTTTGAGAAAAGCTGGTAATTACTTAAATCACTGAGTCACAGTAGCACTGGAAGAAGTGCTCCTACTCAGATCTATAGAAATATCAATGACTTAAGCAGTAGAACTTTCAACTCTAAGATCTGTATGTACTTCTTTTATGCTTCTTAAGACTGTTCTTGTGGATTGAGAGCAAAGCTAGAAAATGGAAATTGAAGAGTGGGGGGTAGTGAAAGGTGTACCATTATTGAGAAGTCTGGAAACCAGAGGTTGTGGCTTGAGTGCAGATCAATCTGGTGATGCCCAGTGAACTCATTAGGGATGCAACTGTTATCCTATTTCAAATAACGCCTATCTGTGATTTAGCAATTCCTGATGAATTGACTGTTGGATGGATGCGTATATCAGATGATGGGCAAGCAGTGTCGTATTGATCACGCGTTTTAGGGTAAAGTATCGTAACTGGTGTATGATTATGATGGAAAATATCCAGGGACAGTTGCATATGTATATGGGTAGATAGGAAGAGTCAGATTTGGGGGAGTTATGGATGGTTTGTACTAAATAAGAATAAATAAAAATAATAGTTTGTTCTATCTTGAGAAGGCTGATTGGTACAAGTTCCTGTCATAAGCATTTTGGTTTTTTTAAAACATAAGTATAATATGCATTGATTTTGGCAGAGGACCTAGTTATTGGTTGCCGATTGGTTATTTTCTTTCCAACTCAACCATTCTCGAGATTATGTTGAAAAAGGGGTTATAATAGTCTTACTAAGAAATAAAAGATTGACATTCGGGTGGAAATTATGATTAAAAACAAAGAAAGACACCAAATAAGAAAAGTAAATAGTAAAAGTAAAGGGGGTGTCTTAAAAGTGTGAAAGTGAACCTATAACCTCCAAAATGTTTCTTTTAGTTACTTTTGAGGATATCATCACCAAAAAGTTGAATTCCTTCTTTTGAACACTTAACACCAAAAAGTTTGAGCTTTCTTGTCAATTGTTTTCTAAATTTTAACCTTTTTAAACAAACGATCAGCAAAATGGGATCATTGCCCTTTTTGGATGGCATTTTGGTTGCACCGTACCCCACCCCGTATACAAGCCTGGCAGGTCACCAAGGGAGAAGGTGATGGGGGTCAGGCTGTTAGACTACCTCCTCGGACCAATGATTTTTATGTAAAATGGGAAAGAAGGGTAAAAATTGCGGACAAAGGAAGTAAAATTGGGACCAAAGCCTGTTTTCTTTTCCTTTCACAAAGAATTCCATCATTGAACTCTGCAGTACATCTCGGACAATTGCGTGTTGCCAGTCGGTGGTAGACATTCAATATGCGTGGACATGATGAGGGTAATGGCTCAATTCCCCAGGCAAACACGAGTCTTTGATTTTAGATTTTGGTTGCATGGCTGGTGCATTTTAATTTGTTGATTTTGTTACCTTTTCAATTGTCACACTGCGTGGTAAGGTTCTTTTCCTCATCAGCATACAGGGACCATATTGAGGCTGCGTAAAGGGCAGATAATCCATTTCTTCAGGATGCATCACATTTTAAGTAATTCGAGCCATAAGAAAAGATAGGTCATAGCACATGCACATAAGATGGGGATTAGTTGGCTAATTCTGTTTGAGGCTATAATAGGTCCTGGTGAGTTGGGACAAACACAATAAAATTAGATAAGAAACACCTTGTGGTCAAGGGAAATGATAAGGTTTAAGCCTGTTATAAACGAGTCTCAAAATATTTATAATGTTGCTGAGAGATAAAAACAATGTGCAGAGCTGGGGTAGGTTTGCCTATACTTTGTCACATTGAAGTATGAGTGCTGACTTGACGTATATCAGTGCTGCCTTTAGTTGTATGTTTGTGCTTTGCAAATGCACGACTGAAGGGACTAAAAGTCAGTAAATGTATGCCCACGTCGTCGTTACTTTCTTGGTACTTCCAGCTGGACAGAGGATAGATGAAGTGACAATGTAGTAGGAACTTTAAAGCACAATTTCCACTTTGAAATTTGCCTTCCATTGACTCAATCAATCAAAGTTCAAATGAAACCCAAACTTATTTATGAGCCAGCAATTTACTGATCCAAAACATTCAAAGAAATCATCAAATTCATATTTTGGGTTTTTTGTTACTGGCCAAAGGATGTGCTAACCTAACCGGCAAGTGGTTGGCTGAAATATTTGTATTTAAAGGCAAGGGCAGACTTTTTATCTATTCTGTTAATTTGTGAATATACGTGCGTAATCAAAATTCGATCTTGAGACAAAAATGCTTTCCGTGTGCGAATATCCCAGAATTTATAATGCGTAAATAATGTGCACCATGACCTTTACTATTTGACCTCAAACAAATATTATTGATCTTTGATTATTCTGTACTTGTGTAAACCACAATCAGCTGTTTAGTGTAGATTTTGAGCCGTCATCGCTGTATGGGAGACGTTATGACAAATTTCCAAAAATACTTCATTTTTCAATATTTGTGGTGTGATCAAGCAAAATGAGTCTGAAGTCGGTCAGATTCAATTTTTACATTTCCTATGTAACTGTATGCACCATTTAAAAAGCTACATTTTGCTGAAACCCCCATTAAAATTGACCAATTAATTCTAAAGATATAAACCAGTTGAAGGGTGGCAAAAACAATAGGAAACAAAACACATTTTCTCCTTTGTTTGGCTATATCTCAAAATGAATATTTGCGACTTCCGACTCATTTTGCTTAATCACATCACATTTGGTGTTTTTGTTCCTACATTTAAGTAGTTATATGGAATTGTACATAGATATCTTTGGTTTATAAGCTAAAAAATGCATTTCCACATTTTTTTATCCTCTTGCCTTATTGCTGCTTATCCCTTTAAGCCACACAGCATTTTTCTTACTTTAGGACACCAAAGGATTCAACTGGTTACTGCTTTCACATGTAAGTTACTTCTCGTTAAGGTATCATAGTACAGAGACAGTACGCTCTATGTTGCAAGTGTTCCATTTCTATCAATCAATTCAAACATCCTTTGAAGTAGAATTACAACATTTAACAAAGCCTTACAGCACATTCCTTTACACAGTCACAGGTTCTCATTCTCCGGATATAATAATAACGTTTGTAATGTGCACTGTTGCAGGTGGTTGCACCATCAATGCAGCTGGCACGCTATTGAATCTTAAAGACCCGGCTATGAGGAACATGGCAGTTTAGAGGCTCTGTGGGGACGACACTCAATACTGCTGTAAGCTATCTGCTTTTGAAGAAATTGTTCTCGACAAAATGACTTTGATCGGATACGGCATAAATTTGAGCATTTTTGTTATCATGCCTTCATTCTTTTAGCATACATGATTCAAGGAATATTAAACTTAAAATGTCTTAACTTATTAGATGTGAGATCCTTCAGTTTGATGCTTTCTACAGAGAAATAATATGGGCTATTCTCAACAAAAGTGAATCCACTTCAGTTTGATAAAAATCGGAAAAACAAAAGTCGCACAAAAAAATTCATTAAACATACATTTTTTTTAGCTAACATATCAAAACATCATGGAACAATAAGTTATGAACACCATTATCCTTATATTTTACTTTGAACCTTCAAATTAAGTTGTGTTTTCCTGTTTTGGGCCCCCTAGTATAGTACGTATCCAACGATGCATCTTGGATAAATTTTGATTTTACAAGAAGTTTTAATACTTGAATTCCATGGTTCTACATAATGGTGCGAGATATATCAGAAATGCTTGCTTGGCCAAAAAAATGCTGGTATGAGACAAATTTTGGTAACATTAAACGGCAGTCTTTCTTAAGACGATTTTATGTTTTTTACCGATCTTATGAAAAATTTCCAAACACGACAAGATTTTTTTTTCAATATGATAGTAGCTGGTTTTGATGGTTTTAAATTATTCTTGCTTTTGATAAGCATATTTCAACCCTCTTTTAAATTCATTATCACTGCTTGAAATACGATGTATATCTATTCCAATATCTTCGTTTTAAGATTGGTGGTATGGATAACGTAATATACCGTACATCACGAAATGCAGTAAATATAACGGCAGTTTGTTAAATCCACTTTTAACATCGCAAATACCAAGTGAAACCTAAAACAGTTTTTGCCAAACCGGTGCCAAAAAAATGTAGCCCAATTAGATTAATGTTGTCCTTTATTAAAAGTCAACATCGATAGACCTCAGCTTAAATTAATGCTTTTCCAAGGTCTACGGCTTTCATCCGCGTAAGTTCTGTCTCGAACTGTACCCTTATACACCGATCCGTGTCATATTTGTTATTTCTTTATTTTCATTTGTAATCGAATCTCCCCAGAGCAGTGACTGCCATGTCCTTTCCCTTCTTTTCGGTGCCTCGGTTTAGAAAATTTAGTGGTTATTAATTTATTATATTCTGGACATGTTAACTGAGTTGAGTCTCCATTGAAGTTTGTTTCTTTTTTTAGGATTACACTGAGAAAAATAAGAAGTCAATAATCTTAATGATGCACAATTATGGTCAGATCTACCTATTATTAATTTCGCCACAAGATATTTTAAATAGACGACACTGGGGTCATAGGCCTATTATTTTTCCCTTAGCCTATGTATTAGTCGCGGACAGACAGATTTAAAACTTCTCGGTTTCCATCATTCAGGACAAGTTTATAATATCATGCCCTTTGTTAAGGATTGGAACACGGATTGTATCAACCAATGGCCCTAAAACTTGACATTACCCCCATCTTTTTTCGCGTATATACTGTTATATCACACAGAGGCCACTTCAGGGGAACTCTAAAATCCCCATAAGCACACCAAATAGTAGTTAATAGCCCGTGTGCAATGCATGGCATACGGATTTGCAATACTTACAGACATGATACTTCCCTATTTAACCACAAGGGGGTGCACCACAACAAGAACAATGTGGATCCTCACAGTGTGCATATATTATTACGCAAAAGTAATTGAGTAAAATGGTTAAGAAAGGTATTCTTACCTTTTTAGTGCAAAATCTCCCGAAATACTTTGAGGAAGCAATGGGGAAAGCGTAAAAATGACATTAAGGCGCCAATAGAGGACTCCTGATTTTTCGGCTCGTTTGGATTCAACTATATACATAACAAATAACATTGATGTACTTTCAGTGTCTAATACTTAAACAACTGCATGTATCATGGTTTATTTCGGACTATAAGTTCAGGGTAGTGGGCTATAACACTGTATATCTTTTAGTAGTCTAGACTCTTGCCTTAATTTTGTTGGCTATAAGTAAGATACATGCTTAAAAGGCACGCATTAAAATTTGGAATATAAAATTTTTATTGAGGTCAAACTTTGCAAACCAAGCATTTGTGAGTTATGCTTAACCAAGTAGGACATATTTCTGCCTTGAGATGTGCAAAAAGTAACTACCATTGCAGTTTTTTTTTCAAATACATCGAGTAAGTTTACTACAATGATAACGTAGCCTATACAAACATTTAGCGGAATCCAGATTTGGCTTCTGTAGCTTACAAGAAATGCTATCGGAAGAATGATTACTATATCTATCATTGATGCATTTTAAGAAATAAACCCATGGTATGAATAAAACATTTGACTATGGAGGTAAATGTAGAATGTAAAATACGTACATAGTGCTACGGAAACTAATTTTATTGAGGTCAAATTTGGCAACCAAGCATTTTTGATGTTATGGCTTACCAAATGTATTACATATTTCTTGCCTTGAGTGTGCAAAAAGTACTACCAGTCAGATATGTTTTTCAAATAAATCGAGTTACTACACTGATACCGTAATATACAACGATTCGCCGGAGGATCCATATATTGGCTTCTGTAGCTTACCAAGAAATGCTCTCGGGAAGATGATTCTTCATATTTGATGCACCATTTAAGAAATAAATAACCCACTGGTATGATAAAACATGGACTTATTGAGGTGAAAATGTAGAATTGTAAAATACGTACATAGTTGCTACGGAAACACCATTTTGGCATATTTTTAGGTCTTCAAGGAGCAAAATGACCGAGATCATGATATTTAAAGTATAGAAAACTATATATGTCCGTGTAGAGCTCGCAAAGTACTAAAAGAACATTAACACGATTACTTATTTTAAGCAAAACACAAAGACTTTTGGATCAAAGAACGAAATAACTCTACTGGAGTCACTTTTTTTGAGAATGGCCCTTATACCAATATAGCTTGTGTTCAATTCTATAGACCAGTTAACAGCAATGTTTGTAAACATGTTAGGGCCTGGTATCTTGAAATAGGTCGGCCTGGCTGTTACACACTGGGCAACTGTATCTGTTAGAGTTTTAATACTATGGGCCATAATGATTCGCAGGAATGGATTCGCAGACAACAAAAGAAGTGACATGGGATGTTAACTGGTCTATATAGTAGATCATCATGATCCTACAGAGGTTTCTAATTTTTTCTATAAGATTTGATATCTGGGAAATGACTGATTTCAAGGGAACCATTTTTAAGCACAATTCTTTTGGCTAGCACACCTGAAGTCATAGTCCAAGCTTAGGAGCATGGGACCTTGTTTTATTATATATATGTGTGTTTTCAACGGTTTCTAGACAAATTTTTGCTGCTGATTCTAAATCGGGGGGGGGGGGCAGACAAGAATTTTTAATTGAAAATGGTCAGTAAAACACTTCAAACTCACTCAAAAGTTGTAATTATTGCATCTGTTCCCAAGGTTTTAGCAGTAGAATATCCACTGAGACCAATTCAAATAATGATTCGCCAATCAGTAATCAACAAATTCAATATGGCAAAGATTACAATTCCTGCCTATGAAAAATAATGCATTTTATTTGAAATTTAAGTGAAACAATTTCAGTTACCAATCTTACCTTAAGCCAGATTTTCTCTTGTCTGTAGATCGTTGACTAGCTTCCTCTTACCGTCATCTGCAGATCATTGCCATGATCTTTGTATCACCGCATTGCTGTGATCATCTCTTGACTAAAAACCAACACAAATGAGCTGTCAGAAAAAAAAACAAGCATTTAGCATACTCGGCCGTTTTCTTACTCACAAGGTAGCCTATACAGCAGCTACACGATGTCTACCGTGGCAGCTACTGCACAGTACACACTGGGCTAATTGTGAGGCAGTAGCTGCAAGATAGGGCTTACAAAGTACACAGTTATTAGGTGATGTGGCTACTCTGCTGTACCTACCCCAATGGCTACCCCGTAGTTGCCCACTAGGTGGAGAGAAGGTGGATGTTGTGTAGGCAGTACCGGAGTAGACACGCAGCTACCACGTAGCTCCTCCACAGTTACCATGACGCCATTTTGAGATTGGATGAAAATTTCATGAAATGAGGGCGCTATACACTTTAGCATTTTTGGAACGTTTTTAAGGAAATCATTATGAAATTCAAATCGGGCTTCATCGAAACCCCCATATTCCCGCATATGTGATGAAATATGCAAATATATGTCAAGAATATCTTAAAAACAAAATTGGCCATGAGAAATACCGTGCACGCTGAGAGCCGGTGTAACCACGTAGCTACTCCACGACGGGGGAGACAGCCGCTGTGTGTACACTATGCGGCAAAAATACACGGAATCCTGGCCAGCGAGTGTACGTCCAGTGGGTAGGTAATGTATACTCGGTGGTAGCTGTGTGGTAGCTACCATGAACAAATTGGCCGTGTATTTAGTGCTTTCAAGGATATATGATTGGATTGTACTGGAAATATAGTACTGTAGAAAAAACAATGGCAGTCACTGAGGTGGGAAAAGAGTTTCAAATCACATTTTCTTAATCATGTTATTGAATTTTACAGATTTTCTATATTTGCTTCTGTGACAGTTTATCCAAGCCATAGGATGAGCAGCTATTCTTTTTTGCTACCAAAACCTCCTTTTTATTGGTCGTTTTGGATCATTATTAAACAGTCCAAGGGATTATGAATCAAAGTAAACTGTTGGCCTGGCTGTCTTTAATATGCCCCAACCCTATCATTGAATCTGTTTCTTTTACTCTAAATCTTAAGAAACCTAAGCCTTACTAAAACTCATTAAAAAGACCATCAACAACTTATCATCAGACACTAAACTCACTAGATCTCACTACCTAACGGTCACTTTTCAACTGAAGCCCACTAACTCTACAGTATTTGCTAAAATCCAAAACTCACTAAAACTCATTTTTATAAAAATGCTGAGATTTAGTAAGTCTTAGTTTGGATTAATTAGTGTAAAGTTCTTGAACTAAAATCACTATACTCTGATTTGAAGATGAGAACCTTATATCGCTGTTTTTGTTAGTATTTTACCTTTGTGAACCAATAAGTCTAATGAGCCCACACATAAATCTCAATTTTACGCCAATGAGATTGATAAGATGTTGTTGACTTGAGGAGTCTACTTGGCATGCATTTAAATTCTATACTCATCATAATTGGTGCTATTGGTACATAGATTTCATTAGATCTCCCAATGGAATCCAGGGAGCATATCCCTTGCACCATACACATTAGTACGCACATGCTCAGAGCAGAATACCAACCTGTCCGGACCCCAAACCACGCAGGTCAATAGAACTACTTCATGTAATGAAGAGAGATTGGAACATGCTTTTCAATTATCACAGTGGTCAATTACTCACCCGCGGTATGTCCAAACAGCAATTGAGCAAACAGAAGTTGCCACCTGTCACCCCAGGCAAGAGAGGCTTTCTGGATGGTCACTAAACCTGAAATATTAAACAATCAAATTAGCTTGTTTTTACCCAAAATTGGCAGATATTGATTGGATCTAATGGATTACCGGTACATGTAAAGTGTCCTATTTCAGATGGAAGGGACTGCTCTGCCTGGGAATGCTATCAAAGGTTAAATCATTTTTACACTTACACCATGCTTGTCCATGATGTTCTTTTCAAATAAGAGCAGAGTAGACATTAAGCTCCAAGGCAGGCGCGGATCCAGGGAGGGGGCGGAGGGGGCGCACGCCCCCGGGAATTCTGCAAAATCTTGCAAAATCAGCCCATTTTGGACCTTTTTTGGACAAGTTTAGCCTTTCAGCCCCCCGGTAATTTTGACAATTTTCAAATCCTGGATCCGCCCCTGCAAGGCACTGTAAGATTGTAAATTTAACCAATATATTCCTTAGCAAAGACTTTTCTATATTAATTCAAATCAAATGATGACACACTAATTTGGCCACCTCCTTATTTTCAGGCGTCATTATTCTGAAAAGCATTCAATTATTCCCTGTGCCAATCATTCTCATACCATTTCTTTCCACAAATTCTTCCCTATATTAAAGAGACACTGGCACATTTGAAAAATGTGCACCCTCAAGATTTTTCAAAATTGATATTTTTGCATGGTTGTAAAGCTTTTATATGCATTAGCCCTCACCTGAAATGATTAAGACCAAATCAGCATCCTTATGGGCAAACAGAACAATTTTATAATGTCGCCGGCAACATTTATTCACTAGACGACGGAAAATGGCATTTAACAAAAAATGCACGCCGTTTGCATGTTTCCCCAGGCATGCACTCTGTTTGACCGGTCTGTGACCTTTGTGGTTTTAATATCAATGAGTACAAGCCTATATGATATTGATAATAATACACATTTGTTGATTAAAGTTATGGAAAACTTACAAAAACTGCCGTTTTAATGGTTAACCATCAATATAGCACAGTAGTGAATAGGGCCTTGCGATGTGCATTATCGCTTCTATTATCAAAACCGCAAGTTCTTTTCCCACGATACTTGATGGTAAGTGTATACAGGTGCCAGGCTCTCATATCAAGTGGAGAACAAGATACACAGAAATCGGAACACCCACCTTTAACATTTTTAATGGTCTATTTATCTGATGTGCCCATATTTCAGATTTGTGATCTTCAAATAATGTCATACATAACTGAGATGATGGTTGACTTTTTCCACAATTTAAAAAAAAGAAAGAAATCTGAAATGTCAGCAAAATGTGTGCCAAAATTGTACTCTTGTGACCTTGGAGGCAAACCCTTTCAAGTTCCATGTACCTCAAGAGTAGTGATCAGTGACATTTTTTTTTAAATGGAATATTTCCTTCATTTAATTATATTTTGAATAAATGGTAAGGCACATCTTACATTACTGCACAGGATATATGGTATCTTTGATATATGAAGAGGTGATTTCCAAAAGGGTCTAAGTCCACTTTTTATACTTCTGAAACCATTTTTTCAAATAATCACATTGCACTTTATCAATTCATATCATTTTGTTGTCAATGAAAGATCCTGCAGTAGTTTTGCTCTCTGATTTTTACAGGGTTTTCTATGTATTTCTGTATTTTCTGTGTGAAGTGGATTTAGACCCTTTTAGAAATACAAGTTAGTTTGTTAGTAAAACCAAAGTTTTAAAACCGGCTTTGTCCCCATCAACTGGGGTGGCCGGATACACCTCACACTCAGCAATACTGCTGTGAGAGGATTTATTGGAGCAAGAGATAATTGACCGGATGCCCTTCCTGACGCCAATCCACAGTTTTCGGCGGTGGGCCTAGCCTTTGGGCAACTATGCCCACCATACAAGGCAGCATGTGCTGGATGGCCGCCAAGCTCTCCAGAGCTGATGCCCTTCTAGGTAGATCTTCTTTATCATTCTACCATGGTAACCAGCTACCCTCCTCATCAGATTTCCAATAGAAAATCGATGGGGGTGACGGTTTAGCCGCCGACAACTCGGCCCTGGGACAGGTAGTACTGGTTATCAGGATACCAGTAGCAGGCCCTAAAAAGAAACCTGACCTGACACGTATTTTGGAAATACAAATTTAGGCAAAATATTTTCCCATAAAACCATGATCTTAAAACAAGATTCACTTTAAAGGGAATCACAGATGGAAATGAAAATCGAAAACCGCATCGAAATTGCTTATAAACTCTTCGAGTTATGACACTTCCTTGTTTTTCAAGATGGAAAACATTTCTGGAAATTTTCAGTAAATGACGAAGCCCGTAACTCTGGAAAGGAGTATGCTTGTAACATGAATTAGTATCAAAATGTGGAGTTTTATTCTGCTAATAACTCAATTTCGACAAAAAGTGGATTTAGGCCCTTTTGAAAATGAGCTCTTCATATATGTTCCCTCATATGAGACTCATTCATAGCTTAAACACAGTGGCGTACCGACCGGGGGGGGAGGTGGGGCAGGGGGGAAAGTTGCCCCCTCTGGCTCGAAAAAGCGGGACGATATCGACCAAAATTTGGACCAATTTCAGCCTAAATTTTGGGCAAAATTAGAGTAAAATTCAGCGATTTTCACGCACTATGCGCACATTTTGTCAGTTTTAGACTTAATTGGAGAATAACCGGGACAACGTACAAATTTTGCCCCCTCTGGCGAGACGATTTGGAGATTCTGCCCCCTCTGGATCGACTGCCTCGGTACGCCACTGCTTAAACATACATTCTACAAACAGTAAAAGGCTCTAACATTAAATTCTGCTTTCATATACTAAAGGCAGGCTGAGGTTTTGCTTCATCTTAGCGGTCCATTCAAGTCCTAAAATTCTTCCCCAGAGGGTTAAAATTATTTCCTGCATTTTGCAGCATATGCTGAAAGGATATTGACCCCTCTTAATTTCCTCTAATAATTCATTGTCTCCCACCAGACCATTATCATGGGAAGCTTTTTCATTGGGGAGGAAAACCTTTTAAGCACAAAATAATATGCTCCTAAATGGACATCTGTAATTCATGTTTCATAGAATATCTCAGTTGATAAAAAATATTCTATGCATTTTATCCTTTATTAAGGACACATCATTGAATTTTGGGGAAGGGGTAACTGGATATTTCAGGTCTTGACATTATTACTTTTTTAAAGCTTCAATCTGTCATTGTTTTCACTCTTGTAACTTGTATTTTTTCTCCTTTTTTGTCAATATGATATTCATATTTTTTGTCCAGTGTGAGGTTGGGTCATTTTTTTTTTGCTAAATGGTTTCACTGTTTTGCTTCAAAACTACTAGTCTCCCTTGAAATCTATTACTCATTAGCAGACGCAGATCCAAGGGGGGGGGGCAGAGGGGGCCCGCATCCCCGGTAATTCTGCAAATTCTTGCAAAATCAGCCCATTTTGAGCTATTTTGGACCAGTTACAGCCTTTCAGCCCCCTGGTAATTTTGACATTTTTCAAATCCTGGATCCGCCATGCGCCATTGCATTAGTGCATCCCTTAGCGTGTCTCATCAAATTCACCTTAAGTTCCAATTTTACCACAAAATTTTAGAGGTGAAAAAGTCAAACTCATCTCTAACACTAACAAAATATTCAGTCAAGCTCTACAACAGTTGGGCAAAAATGCCCTTAGAGAATATCATGTATTTTATCATTATTTTTTTCTTGAACCCTTTGGCTCCACACCATTAGTTTCTTTCCTCGCTGGAATGGTTAATGGCATGCTCCCATTTGCCAATTTACAAAATGGCAAACTCTGAACTCTGTCGTGTTATTCACAAATTCCATAATATATGGCTCACTCCATTTTTAAAGCTAAATACACAGACTAAGCAGCCATTTTAAGTGAAAAAAAGTACTTTTGGATAATCCAGTGCCTGTTCATATTACAGGTTGGTTATACAAGTATGTGACTTAGGAGAACGGCAGAGGGAGATGTGAGCATTTCTCCATATTCCAATCCACACACATTTTGAATTACTGCCCGATTTTTCAAAGATGTTGTACGGACCTATTTTTTGGTAGCAAAATGGGAAGGGCAAACCGGAGCAAAAAAGGAAAAGGGCGTGGGCGGGAGCGGAGCACTTGGCTCTGGGAGGCAGTGGCCCGAGAGAGCCGGCGTAGGCCACGGGAGGGGGAGCCGGACGGACCGGGTGGGCTGGGGGGAGGGAGGAGCAAGGCCGGGGCCCAGAAGCACGATGCGATAAGTCGGGCAAATTGGCTGACAGATAGTGACCAAAGTGGGCAGGGACACAGGGAGGACTAAAGGAACAGGGCGGAAGCATAGAAAAAGCGCAGGGTGGGGACAAAAGTACATAAGTTCAGAGGGAGCGTGCTGTGGATCACAAATGTCCCTTTCGCATCCCAGGCATTCATTAAAGGTACAGTATGGTATCCAGCATATCAGTTTTTTTCGAGGCTTTGATAGAAGACTTTCAAAGAGACAGTGCAATATCAAAGTTTCCATTTGAAATGGAACATTCTATAATAATTTGATATATTTCTTATTATTTTGATTGTGTATGTTAATCACCTTGTTTCGTCTGCTATTTTCAAACATCAAGTTCTATCGGTAACCCTAACCCCTACCACTCATCCTAACCCTAATTTCTTGTAACCTAAATCTTATGACCCCAACCATAAAAATTCATTGATCAAACAAAAACAAAAATGAGTTACTGTTTGGTAATCATGTTCCCAAGATAAAAATTATAACCAGTAGTTAAAACAGGGAGTTGTTAATGACTTTCCAAGTTCCAATAATAAATCCAAGATGATTGTGGATTTTGGGGCATCAAGGGTTTGTTTTTCATTATTCCAATCTTAGTGTGATGTGCCGAATAGTAAGGATTAGCCAGAGGTCGTTTTGAATTAATCCCAGAATCATGGCAGTGTGCCTATACCGTCTTGTACTAAACACGTGCCAGTACTTAGGGAAGTTTTTAGCTGATCATGAAATATCTTGGGTTCCTTAACTTCTTGACCACTTGTATCCCCTAAAGTACAAGCACCTTGTGGGCTAAAATTAAGTGCAAAGTCAGGGTTTTTATGTGTTAATAGGATTGTTGTGGGATCACTGACCTTATTGAGGTGAAAATTTCCCAAACTGTGCATGTGGATTGACTCAATACACCCTCTGATATAAGCTGAAGAAAATAGCTAGTGGGCGGTTTGGACTGCAAAAGTTGTCGAACCACCCCTCCCTCGTTACAACAAATGCAACACACTTCTATTCGCCCTCTCTTCCTCCCTACTTTCCCCCTGCTGCGTTTGTGGTAACCCCCCCCTTGGTTGGCCGGGGTGCTTTTAGGGTCAAAAAATCACGTTTTTTGGCTAAAAATAAGAATATCAAGATTTATTAATTCTAGCAAAACAATTTTAATCATCATGCAATACTATCAATCTCTGACATTTTATTATAGATTTCTGTTTAGAAATAATATAAATGGTATAGAATTTTAGCCCCAAATCACCCTTTTCCAAAAAAGCAAACCTTTTTTATCACATTCACCACAAGAAGTATTACCTGAACCCTTATGCAACGTATAAAACCTATATCAATAACAAAAAGGATACCATAAAAATAAGATTGTAATATTTTTACCTTAAAAAATATACAAAAAAATAATTTTGCTTAACTTGCAGCCCAAATTTCATTTTTCGGCATAGAAATCATCCCTGCCACCAAATATTTCAACCACAACCATCATTTTCTTAAATCTTATATATTTATCCTTCAAATAAAGGTGGTTGTGTTTTGTTGTACGGTTGGGAGGGGTAACTCGAAAACTAGAGGACTTTTCAAGGCTCGGCCGCTCCGCTAAGCTGGGTCGATTGCCTCAGTACACCCTCACAAATTTGCACAATTCAGTTTAGAGGTTCATGGTCCAATCGCTAATAGCCTCATTCCCAGGGACCCCAGATTTTTAGTGGTAAAAATTTTGATATCAAAAGAAAACTACTATTTTTCTCATTTACCCTGTGAAAATCTTGGGGCTAAATGATGTTTGGTTTGGATGTTATGAGCAAAATATGCCCCGTTTTGGTCAACCAATATTAATTTTACAGAGTACTATATGGGGATTACAAAATCACATTTTTAGCTCTCACTTCAACACGGGTGGAAATATTGGTGCGAAACTTTAGATGGGGTTTTGGGGGTGAAGGCCATTCTATCAAGATGAAAAATATGTTGACTGAAATCAGGCCATCCCCCTTTAAGCTATTAAAACACTTTCTAACTCAAACAAAGTCTTCAATTTACATGATCAAGTCACATAATTATTATTCTTCCATGCTTAACAGGCTGTAAGATCAAACTTGCTTTGCACACTGCATTTTAACATAAAATGCCTACATTTCACCTTTAAAATTGTAAAATGTCCATGGGAATGTCTACCACTGTGTGTCTGGAGCAACAGTGGCACAAGGAAATTTGATGAAGAAATACTCTAGGCAATTGGCCTGCCACCTTTTGAAATGATTTAATTGGACAATGTGACTATCAGATGTCTCAGGTCTCATTATGTTACTGCCATGTAGGCATGGGCAATGCAAAAACAGCCATTTCAAATGTGACTTTATGAGTTTGACTTAAATGTCAGAATTAAGGGTACGTGAAACATTTTACTTTGGAGTTTCTTGTCGATGTGAATTGCATATTCTTCTTTTTTCAACTATTCCTGACTAAAATGCAAACAGGAATAGCTGTTTCTGCCTTAGGCATGTTTGTTATTTATTCTGGAAATCAGTTTTTTAGTATTATTACTTATGCACCCAGGGGGCACTCCCATCTTTGAAGCGACACATATGTAAAGCTGTTAAGACCCACTTTCTCAGCATTCAGTAATAACCCAAAGACCCCATATTTATTTTTTAATTTCTCCCAAATATTTTGTGAAAATTTTACCACTGTCGCCCAAAGACACATATTTGGAGGAAAATTTTTGAAAATTTTCATCCAAAGACCCTTATTTTTTAAAGAAAATTTTGCAAAAATCTTGCCCAATGACCCCATTTTTTTAAAACATTTTGCAAATTTGTCCCTCGGAAAACCCCTATTTTGGGGCAATTTGGCTGTCTCTCACCCAGACCCCTATTTTTTTTCAGTCCACTGTCACTGAATGCCACCCTGGGTTAGTGTTACACCCATATCCATTTCATATGTGAGTCCCCCCCCCAGGCAATGCACACACTTGCAATAAAAGCCCAAACCAATAAGCAAGAACTACAACTAGGTAAAATTTATATTACTGCATACTACTGGAGTCAAAAATTGAATGTTAAGGAATGTGTTATCATCATACTCCTGGTATATTTTAACAGAAAGACAATACTCCTCTGAAATCCAATGACACTCAGTCCACACTTAATATGCACAATCACAATTCACAAATGCCTATCTGTCCAGAATGGCATTTCCCCTGCACGGCCAACCCAATCCACGTAGAATTTCCTACCAAAATCTCAAAATTCCATTTGATGATTTTTAAAGAGTAACCTGATCCCATGCATATTTACCAGGGTGAATAAAAATTGAACACTAGTCAAACACTTTCAAATGCATGCAAACACACAATTCATTAACTTCAGTTTCTCACAGAAATTTCTCTAAAATGGCAATCATTATCGATACTTCTGGATTTACACTCTTGCAAATGGAAATGCATTAGGGTTTCTTTTTTTGAATGCTGCACTTTTCTAGAAGTGTATTCTGAAGAAGTTATTTTGCAGTCAATATTTAAAGGGATTAGCAGCGATTTGCTAATCCGAAACATCGAAAAAATCATCAAAATTTGTATTTTTATATTTTTGTTACTGGCATGGATATGCGAACATAACCTGAAAGTGGTTGGCTTGAAATCCATGTGTCCATCCATGTATTAAAGACAAGACAGTA